>PVJH01000086.1:390339-420002 GCA_004026705.1 Nesogale talazaci
CTTGGAGGTCGAGGCACAGGAAGAACAAGGCAGCTCTCTGATCCCGAAGATCCGGAAGCAAGCGAGAGAGGGGGCGGAACCTGCGAAGCCCCTCCCACATCTGCCCCTCAACTCATCCTGCGCGCTCATTGGCTGTGCCGTCACAACAGATCCACCAATCTTCTGTGGCCATGTTGGCATAACAAACCTACCCATCACAGTGGTTATGTGTTGGGCTGCTAACCACCAGATCAGGTCAAAATGACCAGCCTCTGTCAGGGAAACCCACCCCTAACACAGCATCACAGACCCGAGGGATTCAATTGTCCAGTGAGAAGTGAAGAGTATTGTAAAGTCATAGAGAATAAGATAGAAAAGAGATTGAAATAATGGCGTCAGACACAGTTCACAGTAGCATGCTCCCCTCTGCCTCGCTTGGGGGTCCACATGGAGAGAGAGTGAGCCAGTTTATTGCTAACCAAGGCTTATCTCTGGGACATGTGGTTACAGGTCACGAGAAGGGTATGTATAGTAGGCATGAGGGTAACAGGAGGGAGATGAGCCAGGGGTGCACATGTAATAGGAAGGAGAGGGACTAGGGCGTACATGTGACAAGGGGGGACCATAGATTCCATATGGTAGCCTAACCTTGGTCACCCTTGGGTGACCTCCCGGGGTTCTCCTACAAGGAAGTAGTCCACTATCCTTATCAGAAGAGAGTGGGCTTTACATCGGGTGGGACAGACTATGGTCTGAGTGCTCTAAAGGGCTGATAACCCTTAGGGGGAAGAACCCTGGGCCTATAACCTCCACGTGTGCAGTCATTTGCCACAAGTAGCTAACTTTGTCATATATTTGGAGGCGATAACTTGGGAGAAATCTTTGTTTTTCCCACAAGCCTTTCCAAGGGAGCACACCAGGCTGCTATTTAGAAATGGGGCTGTCGACTCTCATACTGTCTGGTGCGTTCACAGGGGCGGTCTACTCTGACTTAGAGTGGACATGGAACAAAGAAGACTAAAGGAGAATTGATGCATTTGAATTGTGCTGGAGAATTTTGAAAGTACTGTGGACTACTGTACAGGACGAACCAATCTGTTTGGAAGAAGGATGGCCAGAGTGCTGCTTAGAGTGAGGTGACGAGACATCCTGCTTTTTAACAATTTAGCAACGTCCCGCGGCATTTTAAAAATAAAATAAATATATTACAATACTATTTTTGCATTCTGTGAAAAAATGTGTTGCTCCATAAAGACCAAATTTTTAATCACGAACCACCCCCTCCCAGCCCCGGTCATCGGTGTCCCGCTTAAAATCTGGTCACTTTCGTCAGGCAAGAGTAGTGAGACTTACTCTTACATATTTCAGAAATGTCAGAAGAGACCAGTCCCTGGAGAATGATACCATGCTTGATAAAGTAGAGGGGCAGCAGATAAGAGGAAGCCCCGCAAGATGGATTGACATCGTGGCTGCCACAATGGCTTCAAGCATAGGAATCCATGTGTCCCATTACATGGAGATTTCCCCACCCAGTCTCCCCTGGAGGAGGGCATTAGACACATGGTGCTCTGTCCCGAACTGTATCTCTCAGCCTACTAACATTTCGGCAAGGTTAAATGGCTTCGGAGGAACCTTGGGTGGTGGTGTGGTTATGAATTGGGCTGTGATCTGAAAGGTGAGCAGTTTGCCACCACCAGCGGTTCTGTGGGAGACGGGCAGGGCTTCTACTCCCACAACCAGTTACAGTCTACCCTGTCCTAGAGGATTGGCATGAGGAGTCCATTGATTGAAGGCAGTGAGTGAGAAAGGCTTAAGGGTAGAGGAAATGCCATGTTGCTTTGGAAGCCAAAAGATGCTAACAAGGGAGGAACAGGCAAGGCACGGCTACCAGGTTTGTCTAAAGGATAAGCAAAATCTATCCAGTGCACCCCAGCTTATAAATACAGTGAAGTGGGCTGAGCCCCGGTGGCGTAAGTGGTTGAGTGCGGAACTGCAGCCCGCGGGCTTGGCGGTTCAAATCCAGCAGCAACTGAGTAGCACCCGCGACCACCAGACGCAGTGATGCCCCCCCCCAAAAAAGTAGCAAACTAAAAAAAATTTTAATAAACATATATAAATATAGTGAAGTGGGTATATATCTTTTTGGTGTTTTGGGTTTATTTTAGTTATTTAAAAGCTTGAAATTGCATCATCCTTCATAAGCCTCCCTTCTTTTATGCTTTATGAGGTTACATGACAATCTACCTTTCACACACTTTAGAGCGAGTGGCATGAAAGATTGATTTTGGGGCGGGGGGCATCACTGCCCTCTGGTGGGGGCTACCCAGCCTTGCCCCTGGAGAGCTACTGCTGGATTTGAACTGCCAACCCAGTAGGCCGCAGTCCTGCACTCAACCACTATGCCACGGGGACTCAACCAAAAAGATTGATTTTTTTAAAAGCCTAATATTACCCAAAGTGTCCTGGAGACATTGACCTGAGATCTATTTGCTCTTGAGTCTATGCCAGCTCATGATGACCCCAAGAATGTCAGAGACTTTGTTTTAACAGTGTGGGTGGCACACCATACAGATGTCATGAAACCAGTAATTCAATCTTATCAAGAAGAGTGTTGCAATCATCCATTCTGGAACATGTTTTCTTCCTTGTTGTCATTGTTACTCATGCAATTACTTTTTAATTGTGGCAGAGATATGCACCACAAAACACTCTCTAGTTCCACAGCTTTTACATGCGGAATTCAGTGCCATTGATTATATTCTTCCCAATCATTACTGATCTCTTTCTCCAAATTATCCTACCACCATTAACATAAGCTCAATGCCCTCTAAAAACACTCTTCCTCCTTCACCATGGTAACCACGGATCAAGTTTGTTTCTTTTTTTTAGTAGTTTTCTTGGTATAATACATATCACATGCTTTTTTGTTTCATTTTGTTTTTGTTTTTGGAGCATCACTGCCCTCTGGCGGTGGGAGTAGGAGGCCCAGCCCCACTGCTGGATTTGAACCTCCAACCCAGTGGGCCGCAGTCCCACGCACAACCACTACGCCACCGGGGCTCAGCCCCCATATCACATGTTTTAAAGAGCTGTGGATGCATCTTATACTTAGTCTTTTTTTCCATTTTATTGGGGGCTCTTTCAACTCTTTTTTAATTTTTTTATTCTTGGGGGTCTTTCAACTCTTGTTACAAACCATACAGCAATTGTAGCTGACATATTCTTACATATATTCCATCAGATGATTTACTTTCTAGACATTTGCTCTCCATTGAGCCCTTGGGATCAGATCCCCCTTCTTTCCCTCCCACCCCCACTAAGTCTTAATGCTCCCCTCTTCCCTCCTGCATTACTTGCTCACCAAAGCCCTTCCCTTCCCCTCCGCACACCATGCCCCCATTAAATCCTTGATGAGTTATTGTCTTTGTGCGTCCACTCCTTCTGTGCTTCACGAACTGAGAGACCCAATGGAAACAACAATAACAAATAAATAGGAGAAAAGACCAGCATCAATATTTTAAAAGAGAAGCGATTACTCTGGCGGAGCACGTGAGAAGAACTTGAGCCCACAGCAAATCCCGTTTGGGTCAAGAGAGTGGGCAACTGACCACATACCGTGTCATAATCTGGTTCCACCCACCGTCATCAAGTTTACAATCGAGGCTTTTTCGTTCCCTCACCTGTGGCCAGAGGGATCTGCCAGAAACTTAATCTGGCTTGATACTCTGCAGTTGGATTTGGGGTTCCTACTTCCCTCCAAGACTTTCTACCAATTGGGTGTTCACAATCTAGGCCCTGATGGTTTTCTCTTCATCCTATTTGGATTGTGTTCTTGTCCTCTTTGTATCACTCAGGCTGGTGTGCTTCTTCAATGAGGACTTAGTCGACATCTCACTGAGACGATTGCTTGTTCAAATACAGCCTCTAAGACCCCGGCTACTATTCCAATTGATAGCTGGGCACCATCTGCTTTCTTCATGACACTTTGCTGTAGCTCCCTCATCTTCAGTGATCTCTTTGTGAAGGCAAGTATCAATCAGGGCCATGTCATTCAAATGAGCTCTTTGGACTTGGGCTTGAGTTACATGGGAACCCAGACTCAATCTGCTTGTCCACAGGTGATGAGCAAGGGGGAACCGGCCACAATGATCTACCTGTAACTCCTCCCAGGGGGAGGCACAGAAGAAAAGGGGGTAAAGGCAGACATCAGTCAGTGTAAGACATAAAAAAATAACAATTTATAAATTATCAAGGGTTCCTGAAGGAGAGAGGGTGGGGATAGGAGGGGTAAAATGAGGAGCTGATACTACCAAAAGCTCAAGTAGAAAGAAAATATTTTGAAAATGATGATGGCACCAAATGCACAAATGTGCTTGACACAATAGATGTATGGATTGTGGAAAGAATTGTATGAGCCCTCAATGATTAAAATAATAATAAAAAAGAAAAGAGGAGTTCTTGTGAGTATAGTCTAACAGATTGATTAAAATAATAATAAAAAAGAAAAGAGTTCTTGTGAGTATAGTCTAACAGATAGCTGCAATCCATGAGTTGTTGCTTTGTACAGATTGAATTCTTAATTGATTGACCTCTGTTTACACTGAGCATGTGGGTTGGTGCTAGGGGAAATATTACCGTATAATTTCTTACACAGATTTTTTAAAAAACCTGTCATATTAATGTAAGCGGATTAGTGAGGTCCTAAACATCCAGTGCTTCTGGATCCCCTTTCATTGGACACCCACTAATCCAGGGTTCCACCCAAGGTCCAATGTCTACCCTTTGCTTCCTCTCCCATCAGAGTATTTTAGTCCTAAGTCCTAGGGTACAGTAGTTTTGCGGTAGGGTCCCATTCTTTCAGTCAGGCTTCCACATTGAATGCTTCTGGTGTGCCCCTTGCTATGACCAGCATCCAAGGTCAGCATAGTGCTTAGAAACATCCATAGTCTACCCAGGAACATAAAATCAGATTTATTCCCCCTTAGGTTCCATACAATGATTGTGAGGTTGATCTTCCCCATCGAACCATGTCCACCAACAGAAATGTCTGTGCCTCAGGAAATGTAAATGCTCCCCTCCCCGGTCATCTCCTGATTTTCTAGTGAGGTCCTCCTCCCTTTCCTGTGGAAGGACTGTGGAAGCTAAGTCTCAGTGTCGCATAGCACCAAGTGGATGACCTTCTCACTTTGTTTCCTTTTTGAAGGAGCGACCCCGGCCAATGTGAGATCTCTTCTTTCGAGGTGGTTCTTGTGAAGTGCACATAAGGTGAGTTAGTCCGGGTAGACTAGAGGAACCAATTTCAGAGACACGCATATAGGTATAAGGAAAGGGTTTATATACAAAAGAAATGTGACACTAAGAAGGCATCCCAATCCAGTCCAGTGCAAAGTCATAAGTCCAATATTAACCCATATGCCTGCAATCAGTCTATAACATCTCCTTCCGACTCAGGAAGTCACAGGTCAATGGGTGCAGAATTCTGGCGCTGGCTAGGGTCTCCCCATGGCTCCTCACTTCCAGGGCTCAGGTCCATTAACAGCATGCCACTCCAGCTTCAGAGGTCTGTCTTCATCAGGGCTAAGCCGTGTGGTCTCTCCACCAGCTACTCCAGCCTCCCAGCCGCCGCCATTCTGTGTTGCCTGTGGTTAATCATCTCTGAAACTAACTCCCAACAACTGGGGAAGATAGCTTCTCATCTTCACAAGGGAAATTCCGAGAGATTTCACAGGAGTCTCAGGTGAAAGCCATGCCCACACAGAGGCCTCATCAGCTACTCAATGGCTATCTCCTGATTAACAGGCCAGACTCCACCCCTACATTTCAATTATAAAATTAACATAAGCACATGACTACCACATAAGGGGTGTGCTCATGGCTGGTCAGCAGACTTTCTGCTGCTTTGTTTGGGAATTGTCTCTAAGATTTGTTTGATTGGTGTCTCTCCTTATAGTGGTGGACACATACAATGCTTGTCCTTTTGTGACTGACGCACCCACCACAATGGTTTCCAAGCCCAAGATTTTCTACGGTTGGTTTTTTTTGAAGTAATTGCTAGGCCTTTCCCTGTGGAGTAACTCTGTGTGGATATGAAACTCTACTTTTGGGGGAGCAGCTGGTTTGTGATCCAAGCGAGTTTTTTTTTTTTTGGGGGGGGGGCATCACTGCTCTCTGGTGGTGGGAGTAGGAGGCCCAGCCCCACTGCTGGAATTGAACCTCTGTCCCTGTGGGCCGCAGTCCCGCGCACAACCACTACGCCACCGGGCCTCAGCCCCCAAGCGAGTTTTATGAAGGTAAAGGAAGCTTCAGGTTCACACAGGCACCTCAGAGCACTTCGCACCTGCATGTGGAGTCCTGAGGCCAGAGGAGCAGCTGAGAAGCTTGAGCAGCTTGAGAAGCAGAAGGGCCCATAAGGCTCTGGATTCTGGCTTTTCAGGTCTTCCACTGGGAGACGTGGTCAAAGATCCTGGCCAACCCCATTGGCTGAATTGAATTTACTGGGCTCCGATGGGCCAATCCAGGTGTAACGCCCACCTAGGTGTACCACCCCTTCCTGACTGAAAGCACGAACCTCTGAGCATGCACAATGGACACCCCATGGCTAACCAATACATCCATGTCCTAGCATTGACAATTCTTAAATAGAAAATCTTAATGTTTAATATCATAAAATTAAGTTTTGAAAAGTTTAAGTTATCCAGTAGGAAATTAAAGGGAAAAAAACTTTAAAAAATTTTTATTGGGGGCTCATACAACTCTTTTCACAATCCATCCATCCATTCATTGTATCAAGCACAAATGTACATTTGTTGCTATCATCATTTTTTCAAAACATTTTCTTTCTACTTGAGCCCTTGGTATCTGCTCTTTTTTCCCCCCTCCTTCCCCCACTATCTCCCTGAGGAACCCTTGATAATTTATAAATTATTATTTTTCATGTCTTACACTGACCGATGTCCCCCTTTACCCACTTTTCAGTTGTCCATTCCCCTGGGAGTGTGGTTATAGTTAGATCATTGTGATTGGTCTCCCCTTTCCTCACCCCGCTTTCCCTTACTGCCTCCTGATATGGCTACTCTCATTGTTGGTCCGGAGGGGCTTATCTGTCCTGCATTTCTTGTGTTTCCAACTCATATCTGTACATACTCTGGTCTTGCCAGATTTGTAGGGTTAAATTGGGGTCACGATAGTGGGGGGAGGAAACATTGAAGAACTAGAGGAAAGTTTTAGGTTTCATTGGTGCTATACTATACCCTGATTTTCTTGTCTCCTCCCAGAGAAAATCTCCTCTCCTCTCCTTCTGTCAGGGGATGTCCACTTGCCTACAGATGAGCTCTGGGTATCCACCCCTCACTCCCCTCATTTACAATGATATGATTTTTTTCTGGGTCTTTGATCCCTGTTACCCGATCCCATGGACACCTCATGACACCACACAGGCTGGTGTGCTTCCTCCATGTGGGCTTTGTTGCTTCTCAGTTTGATGGCCGCTTATTTATCTTCAAGTCTTAAGACTCCAGATGCTATATCTTTTGATTGCCGGGCACCAACAGCTTTCTTCTCCACATTTGCTTATGTACGCATTTGTCTTCAGCCATCATGTAGGGGAGATGAGCATCATGGGATTGCCAGGTTAATAGAACAAAGAGTTCTTGTGTTAAGGGAATCCTTGAATAGAGGCCCAATGTCTGTCTACTACCTTAATTCTAACCCTATGAATATATTTACATAGATCTACTTCACCACCATCATATAGAAATATACTTACATCTGAACAAGTCTGCACTTAGACCTCTGTAAATGCCCTTTGCCTCCTAATTCTTTCTTCCATTTCCTTGTGCTTTTCTCTTTGTCCCACTATCATGTTCAGCCTTCATTTGGTTTTTTGGGCATCACTGCCCTCTGACGGTGGGAGTAGGAGACTCAGCCTTTGCTCCTGGGGAGCCCCTGCTGGAATTGAACCTCCATCCCAGTGGGCTGCAGTCCTGCGCACAACCACCACGCCACCGGGGCTCAACCCCGTTCAGCCTTCATTTGGGTTTTAGTAATTCCTCTCGGTTGTTTAGAATTCTAGATTAGAAATAATTTTACTTCCAACTTTGAAGACATTGCTTCATTCTCTTTGTGAGAGGAGGACAGTGAGTGGATTCTCCGGTAGACTCCCTTGTTGTTCAGCGAGGTGAGGGGCTCAGCTGGGACACAGGAATGCCTTCGGCTGGAGCCTTGCAGGGGCTTGATATACATTTCGGGTGCCACCGCTTGTGTGGCTGAACTAGCTGGGGCAGTCCAGATGTCTCTCTCTGTGGTCTCCTGGCAGAGGAGTCAGATGGCCTGACTTGAGAACTCCTCCAGGACAGCCTAGCACACGGGACCACCAAGACACCCCTCAGATCAGCTGACTGCCTCCTTGGCTAGCCCCTACCTGCATCCACATGGCAGGGAGTTACACAGTCAAGGCTGACTTGCCCGAGGACACACAGTGGCCACACTCATCGCTCTCGAGTTGAAGCTGACTCAGAGCGGCCCTGTAGAAGAGGGCAGGCTGTCCCTGAGAGTTTCTAAGACTGTCCCTCCACACAGAATGAGAAAGCTCCTCTCACTCCTGCAGAGGGGCGGGGAGGTGGGGGGCGGTTTTGAACCACTGGTCTTGCTCTCCAAGTGACCAAGTCATAATTAAATTGGGATCAGCTGGCATGCTCACTTTCTGTCTCCAAGCAGGATAGTGCTGGATACAGTAAGACACAATGTGCATCTGACCACCGTAGCTCTTCATGCACAATTTCACAACTTTCTGTCATATAAAATTTTCAGTATACTTTTATCATCTAATTGGATTTTATTTTTTATATTTTGGGCATCACTGCCCTCTGGTGGTGGGAGTAGGAGGTCCAGCCTTTGCTCCTATGGAGCTGGAATTGAACCTCCATCTTAGTGGGCCGCAGTCCCGCGCACAACCACTATGCCACCGGGGCTCAAACCATCTAATTGGATTTTAATATCTTGTTGTGATTTTGCTTATTGAGAAGTACCTAGGGTTTTTTCTGAAAAATTCAGTCAAGTCGTGAGGCACTGTGGGGAAAAAAGAGGGTGGGGGCTCTTATGGGGTTACATTTGATTAAGGCGAGTCATGCATTAGGGCGTGCAGTGTTAGAATTCTGTAATCACCTGCCGACAGCTGTTGAGTCAATTCTGACTCAATCCAATCCCACATAGACAAAGCAGAACTATCCCTGTGAATCTTTACAGGAGCAGAATTCCTCGTCTTTCTCCCTTGGACTGGCTGATGGATTTGAACCACACAGCATTTAACCCAGTGTGCCAATTGCATTCCTCCCACATCACTGAGTTCAGCAATCCTCGAGGGGCACTACTGGCCAAGGGTTAGCATCCCTGGCCCAGACCCCTCAATGTGTTTTGAATCATCCAGAAATCTATAGAACAAGAAGATGCTTGTGTTGAGACCCACTGATCAGTGAATCATCATTCTTGGTGGCATCCTGTTTTCCACAGTCAAGAGTCACTAAGCTTTGTTGTCACCGCCTCCAGGGATGTGGAAGTCACAAGCTGTGTCCCATCCACTCCCCCAACAACGGCCCTCACCACTTGAAAGAAGCCACTCTGCTCTGTCACGCATCATTGCCCTTTTTACAAGGGTCTACATTCCCAGCGTCCAGGCACGGTCCACTCACTTGGCAGGCATTGGGATAGACTTCCAGAGAGTTTAATGGCCACACTGTTCAGAATAACATCCCTCCAGTTTTCTGACTTTCACAGCATTCAGAAAATTGTCCTCAGCCACTCTCCCCACTGGTTCTGTTCTTTCTCCCCATTTCAGCGCCTTTCCTATAATAGAAGGCACCACTCTTTTCCTTACTCACATCCTTTACCTATAGATATGCTCCTCCAGAGGCCTAAAAGATGTATATTTCTCCACCCTTGACTTTGAGTTCAATGGAATGATCAAGAATATTGTAGTGCAAGTGGCTTCGGGCCTCAAGAGGTCCCGTGTTTCCGTGTGTGTCTACAGAACAAAGCACCTGACAGAAAGGGCAGAGTCCCACCTTCCCACCCACCAGCATGCTCAGTCTGCATGAAGTGCCCTTCCCCCTCTAAGCCAACCCACAGCACTGTGACAAAAAATAATTGGTTTAAGTTACTGGGCCATTGTTTTCCTTTCCTGTCATCATTTGAAAGCCTGCACTGTTTTCAGCACCCTCGTCATGGTTTTAACCCACAAACCACTGCTCTGTGTCTGTCCACATCCCCACAGGAAAGGACTCCCCAAAGCCAAATCTTTGCCCCCTGTGCCTGTACTGCCTCTTGTCCTGCCTTAAAACTCATCATCTGCGGCCACAACCCTTCCCTCATCAGGTTCTCGTTGGTCTTCACCTTGTGACCTGGCTTCATCTCCCTTGTTCTCTTTCCAGGGACACAGCATCTCCCCTCACCTCAAGGGCCAATCCTCTCTCTCCTCGGAACACTGGAAGTCGAAGAGCCTGGATGGGTTTAATAGGGAACACTAGCCAGGACCACCCCGGGGCAGGAAAGGGGCTCCTACCCAGTCTGGAAGAAGATGACGAGGCAGGGCAGCAGGACCACCAGAAGTCCAGGATGGGCAGTCACACTTTGATTAAGCCAAGGCACAGGGGGATTTCTAGATGTGCTTGCATGCAGAACTTCCTGCTCACCCTGTGAAGCCTGCCACCCTCCTGGGTATATTTTCATATATCCACGAAATAGAGTTTCCTTCCAGGCCAGTGTTACTGCTTATGATTGGATCAAGGTCACTAGAGTGTCGCTGTGGCTCACTCCTGACTCCAGGGCAGGGGGTTGTATTTCTGGCAGAGTTGTACTACTTCCGGGTAGCCTTGGCAGAGGTGACATCACTTCGGCCACCAGAGGCTGCGTGCCCCAGAGATCGAGGCAGGCCTGCGCTGACCTGAACCAGCTCTGCCTGCTGCTGGGCTGACTCTGCTGTGCTAGGGAAGCTGAAGGGAAGCCAGAAGGAGAATATGGCTCAGGGGCTGAGGGAGGTTAGGACCCTGACCACCACCCCCCCCACCCCACCCCCCGCCCCAGCCCCACCCCGCAGGGTGCTGCAAGGCCTGTGCTTCTGAGGAGGGAGGGAGGGAGAGAGGGAGGAAAGAGTGGTGCGTGCCCAGCTCCTTCTGCTGTTCGGTGTCCCCTGAGCAGCAGGGGTCGCTGAGGCCTGCAGCTCTCACTGCTGTCACCTGCAGCCGCAGCCTGTCCTGAGGCGCCGGGGGAGGACAGATTCGCTGCGGGACTGCCAAGGCCGGCCCAGGAGCTTGGAGACAGTGTCTCCTCATATGGTGTTGCTCAAGTCTACCCTTTCCCCCCTTCTTTTTAGCACACCTCTTACAGCAGACCTTTTGTCTCCCCCAGTGTCTAGCAGTTTCACCTGGGCTGCACTTTGACTGAGCAGAGAGGGGAGGTATCAGACATGGCCTGGATTGATGGAGGGGATCAGGCTTTAGGGCAATGAGGCGCTAATGTAAAGGGACCAGACATCCCGCTTTTTAACAATTTAGCAGCGTCCCGTGCCGTTTTAAAATTAAAATAAATAGCTGAGCCCCGGTGGCGTAGTGGTTGTGCACGGGACTGCAGCCCACTGGGATGGAGGTTCAATTCCAGCTCCACGGAGCAAAGGCTGGGCCTCCTACTCCCACCACCAGAAGGCAGTGATGCCCCCCAAAAAAATTAAATTAAATTAAAATAAATATATTACAATACTACTTTTGCATTCTATGAACATTTTTGTTGCTCCATATAGACCAAATTTTTAATCAAGATCAACCCCCCAACTCCCCCCTCCCCCGGTCAATGGTGTCCTGCTTAAAATCTGGTCACTTTAATGGGACTTTGGGGCCAAACCGGCCACCTATCTATTTGTCTGTCGGAGCAGCCGAGGGACTGTACCAGCAACCAACGGCCTGCCTTGCAGGTCAGAGGAAGGCCTGTTCTTTACACTGAGGAGAATGTGTCCATCCCCGGGCGACCTGGCCTTCAGCAGAGGGTCTCCGGGACCAAGGAACCTTTGTTGAAGAAATCAAGGGGCTGTTCGCAGACTGGACACAGGCTGGTGGCCCAGGTTGGGGGGTGGGGGGTGGGGTGGGTGGTGAGCCCATCCTGGTGGGGGGTGCCAGGGGCCTGCCAGGGGGGTCTATACCTGACCAGGCTGGGCTTGGCAGAGGACTTCCCAAGCAGGGGCCAGAGCGGGTCTGCTTGACCATCATTCTTTTTTCTGAAGTCAGGGGGGTGGAGGACCGTTGGGTCCTCCCTACACACGGGCCACCGCATGCTCAGCTGGCGGCCTCACTCTGCCTGTGTGTCAGACGCGTAACAGCGAGACAGCACCTATCACATGTTTTTTTTTTTAATAAGAATGACCAGTATTTTATTAACTGAATTATGAGTTTTTAATTTTATTCTGATGGCTATGGCTGAATACCTATAGGAACTGTTTGTAGTATAGATTCCACTGGGGCTTTTACACCTCTTATAACATTCAATACATCATTTGTATCAAGCACACCTGTACACATGTTGCTATACTCATTTCCAAATATTTTCTACTTGAGCCCTTGATATAAACTCCTCTGTCCCCCTTTCCTTTTGTTCTTTTATTTTGAAATTTCAGCTCTCCATATTTCCCCTTCTCCCTTCCCCTCCCCATGAACCCGTAATAATTTACAAATTGTTATTACCTTTTCATATTGTACACTGTCCATTGTGTCCCTTCACGCCCACCACCCCCCCCCCGTGGTCTGCACCCGAGAGGAGGTTATATGTAGATCCCTGAAATTAGTTCTCCCTTTCTACTCCACCATCCCTCCACCCTCCCAGTCTCACCACTCCAACCCCCCCACTAGTCCCGAGGGATCCTCTATCTTAAATTCCCCATGTTTCTGACTCCAGTGGACTTCCCTTGGTCTAGCTGAATCTGTCTGGTACAAATGGGATCATGAAAAAAAAAAAAGCGGGCTGAGCCCCGGTGGCGTAGTGGTTGTGTGCGGGACTGCGGCCCACTGGGACGGAGGTTCAATTCCGGCAGTGGGGTTGGGCCTCCTACTCCCACCACCGGAGAGCAGTGATGTCCAAAAAAAAAAAGAAAACTGGGATCATGATAGTGGGTGGGAGGAAGCATTTGAGAAGCAGAGGAAAGTTGCATATTTCATTGTTACTACACTGTACCTTGACTGGCTCATCTCCTCACTGCAACCCCTCTGTGAGAGGATGTTGCCTCACTTATTGATGGGCATTGGGTCCTCAATCTGCACTTTCCCTCATTTATAATGATATAATTTTTAGTTCTTTGATGCTTGATACCAGATCCCTTTGACACCTATGGTCAGGCTGGTGTGCTTCTTTCTTTCTTTCTTTGCTTATGCACATATTTGTCTTTACTGAACATATCAGGAAAGTGAGCATATAATGTTATGATTATTAGTTCTTGAAACCTGATAATTGATCCCTTTGACACCTCTTGGTCCCACAAGCTGGTGTGCTTCTTCCATGTGGGCTTTGTTGCTTCTGAGCTAGATGGCTGCTTGTTTACTTTCAAGCCTTTAAGACCCCAGATGCTATATCTTTTGATAGCCAGGCACCATCAGTTTCCTTCATCACATTTGTTTATGCACACATTTGTTTTCAGTGATCGTGTCAGGGAGGTGCACATCATGGAATGCCAATTTAATAGAACAAAATGTTCTTGCACTGAGGAAGTACTTGAGTGGAGGACCAATGCCCATCTGCTGTCCTAATACTAACCTTGTAAGTATATGCATGTTGATCTATTCCCCCATCGTCATATATAAATATATGCACCTATGTGCATGGCTGTATTTAACCTCTATAAATGCCCCTAACTCCCCAGTTCTTTCCTCTATTTCCTCCTCCCGCCCCACCATCACGCTCAACCTCCATTTGGGTTTCAATATTGTCTCTGTTACATCAGTCTTGATCAATCCCTCTTGGACCTCACACCCACCCTGTCACTGACTTTGAAACACTTGATATTCCCTTATTCCTGGGCCAATCAACACCACTCCTTTTCCCCTCCTCCCCTTCTCCCATGTCCACCTCAAAACCATTAGTCCCATCGTTTTCACCTCCAGACTGTTCTTGCAGCCTATTTTATCTAGATAGACCTGCAGAGAAAACAGTTTGCACAAAAAAAAGACATCCTAAAATGAAGCAGCCAAAGAAAATAGAACAATGATAACATCAACAAAAACCCCAATGTCATATATATATATATACATATATATATACCTGTAAAAATATAAAAATAATAATATAAAACCCTGTAAATAGTTTAAGATCTGTTCATTGACCTCCAGGAATGTCCCCTGGTTGAGTCGGATGGGGTGCCACACCCTGGCCCCAAAGTATATCCTTGGCCCTCCATCTGGAGCTCCATGCTCCGTGCACACCCTTAGTAAAGTGTCACAGTTTCAAGGGAAATTGATCCAGTCTGACTCACGTGTTTGCTGCTGGCTTCTCCCAGGCCAGAACCCACCTGAGCAGGTGTGGGGACCGCAGGGACAGGGGCTTGTCTCCAGAGAGACTCAGCCTCCAAGTGTGGGGTCTCTGCTGTGTTGATTCCTTCTGGGGGCCCCTCCCAGCTCCTGGCACTGCCACGGTCCCAAGTTCCTGAACTGTCTGGAGATACCTCTGCCTCTCCCCTGACCACCCCTCACAAAGGTAGGAGGGTTAGGACCCAGCCTACTTCAGTTCGACCTCATTTGACCCAACTAACAAAAACAGAAGCCCTAGTTCTCCCAACCAGAGGACGGACAGTCACAGGTGCCAGGATCCAGACTGCAACATGTCTTTGGGGGACACGGTTCAATCCGTAACAGAGCTGGTCAACACCTTTGCAGAGGCAGCTTGGACCAGACTCCAGCTGTACTGCCAAAGGCCAACGCCAAGCAGCCTGTCCGCCAGGCGGAGGCATCCCAGCTGCTCGGGTCCTCGATAGGCCTGGTTTCAGACAGGCACTGCTGATGACAGACTAGGCCCATGAGGCTGGAAGTGGCTCCAGGCAAGGGCGAAGGACTGACCTCGCCGCTGCCCGACCTTGGCTGCAGCCCTCCCTGTCCGGCCTCCCACGCCCGCAGGAGCAGCACAGAGTTGTATTCATTGAGCCAGGCAGGACGCCACCATGTGAATGTCACACTAGTTCCGGAAAAGGGTGGAGGCTTTGTCCCCACAGCAGGAACAACACGGCAGTCAGGGCTTCGCCTCTCCCCGGAGTCTTCTGATCACAGACAGAACCTCTGTTCCTGATGCCAAGTCTTGGTCATCACCTCCCAAGGGAGAGGGCGGTGACCAGGCAAAGCTGGTGACACTTCTAAATAATCTACCACCCCTTATCCCTGTGACACTTTAAACAGTGCTGTGGCAGTCTGGCTCCACTTTGCACAAAACCTTAGAGGGGGCTGTTCCATGGATCAGGGCGGTAATATCCAGGAGGGAGTGGCCCTTAGACGCCCCACCACAGGCCCCCAAGGCAGCATTCACGAAGAGAAGCTCGTGGGAGGACAGAACTGGTGGCCATGCAGGGAGGGGGAGACTGGGTCATCGTGAACAAACAAAGTGAGCATTGAATTGTCAAATGGAAAACCACTTAGTTCTGCAAACGTGGGAGAAAAGCAAGCTGTCTCCACTCAGAGAGTTACAGGCTTGGAAGCCCACAGGGCACTCTACCCCGCACTCGGGTCCCTGTGAGTCGGCACTGACTTACTTGATGGCAGTGCACTTGGTTTTGGAGTTTAGGTTATCGCAGGGGAGGTGGGGTTGGGGAGCTAGTGAGTACACAAAGAAAATATTCTAAAATTAGCTATAATTAGTGTTGATTGCATAACTTTTAAATCTGCTAAAGTGGGGACTGAGCCCCGGTGGTGTAAGTGGCTGAGTGCGGGACTGCGGCCCGTGGGCTTGGCGGTTCAAATCCAGCGGTGGCTCTCAGGAGCAGCACTGGGTAGCGCCCACGACCACCAGAGGGCAGTGATGCCCACATAAATATGCTAAATTGTTTGTATGATATGTGAACTATGTCAATAAACCTGTTAACATTTTTTAAATGGCTTCTTTCATAGCCACCTTCAATCTCTCCAGTTTTCTTAGGAAGACCAAGCCCATCGTTCCGAGATCGCCATAATTTGTTTTTTTGGGCCTCTGTTCAACGATGAGGTCTCTACATGGCATACGTGGGTTGGGCTCAAGTGCGACCCTAAACGCTGGTGGGTTTAGGCCCAGGGCCCCACAGGAGAAAGGCCTCGAGATAGGATTCACTCATCAGTCCCACCAATAAAACGCTGTGAAGCAGTTCTCCTTTAGACAAGAGTTAGTGTCAACTCCACAGCAACCGCACAGTTAACTAGGCACCCCACCCCTCTCTTCCCAGCAATACCCAGCATCCTCCTGGAGCAACACTCACAATTCTCCATGCCAGGCACTTTGTTCTCTTGAAGAAAAGACAAAGTGAAAAAAAGAAAATTCCAACTTCTGTTTGGAAGCAACTCTCTTTTCCCATTTGTAGAAAAATCTCTAATTTCCCCCCCTTTTGTTTCACATTGTCATAAGCCATATTTAGGTCTTGTCTAATTCCCGAATGTGCTATGGCCCAGAACAGCTGTGTATCGTGGGGCATGCACAGACAGACCACTGTGGCTGTGACAGAGGCTTTTGGCAAGTTCTCTTTCCTGCCCTGTCCACTGCTCTGCACAGCCACAAGGGCAGTCCTCATAACTGAGTCAGTGCCAAGGCCAGATGAGGAGCCTCCTCCAAGGACATGCTGCTCTCAGGCCCGGCTGGCCGCCTTCCCTCAGGAGCCAGAGTTCCAAACAACCCCCACCCGCCCCCTCGCCCGTTCCAGCCCCCCACCTCCCCTCACTCACCACAGGAGTTGTTTGGCCTCATGTCACAATTGGCCTGTCTCCCAGAATGAGCCCTTCCTAGGAGCCTCGGTTTCTTCTCAACTGTGGTGATACAGAAGGTGGCGTCATCAGCACTGAATGCCCACACGACACCCGCAGCTCAGGAGGAAGGGCGGGCTGTTGGAGGTCTGCTCTCACCTGGGCCTCCCAGGTATCGCGGCCATTGTGGCGCAGGAATAAAACATACCCAGGGCAGGTGGTATCGTTTTTAATTTTGTCAGTCTTCATTTAAACAGGTGCTTTTGAAAACATTAAATATGATCTTCTCAAAGTTGAAGTCTCACAATATTTACAGTGAACTTTGCACAAACATCTTTTGAGCTTTCTGCTTTCACAGGAATACTTTTCAAACGTGTATCACAAGACAACGCCAGTTACTTCTCCCATTGTCTCTTAGACTCTTAACTGTTTGGCAAGTACTAAGCAGATAAAAGGTTGCTAGGAAGGAGCTAATTCTAGCCCAGAGGAAATATTTTACCAAGAGAAAAATCATAAAAATGCCTTGCTTTCCAATACAATAAAATGTGTCCTATGAAGTGGTGGAGCGGTGTTGAGGAGCGTTTCTGATGGCCACTTCCCCTTTATATAGAAACATTGACACTATCTCTATTACACAAATGAGCAAAACTGGACCAGTCGAATTTCAATGGGGGCGCTGCTGTTGGAACCTGTCACCCAAGGAGGTCCCGCCGGCCTGCGTACCTGCTTGAGTCCACAATGCACACAGAAACAACCGGGTCCTGGACAAGCCCAGTGAAACCCTGCCCGGTGATTCCTTAGATACGCAATTCTACAAAGGGCGCCGATGAGGAAGAAGTAATTGGTTGATTAAAATGAAAGAACACAGCTCCCCAGTATTAGGAAACACACGGGCTCTAGAAAACAACAGCACAGGATTTAGAAACAGAATCGTGCAAACACACAGATTAGCAGGGTGTGTATAATGTTTTAGAGACAGCATTCCCATTTCATTTCATTGCCTGCTGTCTGAAAACAAACAGTGACCTTTCTTCTTTTATGTTCCTTTTGGTCCCAGGCTTGTTTGAAAGAAGACAACGCACTCCTTAATCACTCAAGTATATAATAGGGCATTAAGAACCACTGTTTATGCGCTCTACTTTTCCCTGAAGACACTGATGTGTGTTTAACACAGGCCAGTGTGCAGAAGACAAACTGGGGGCGGGGGAGAAAGAAGAACGTTTTAGCCATTTGAGAAGTTGCTCATGCATTTAACTACTTCACTTCTCTGGCTAGAAAAGTGGTCTCGGTCTGAAAACAAGGGCACAGGGTGATGAGGTCTGGGGTGCAGGGGCACGGGACCACCTAGACCTGGAGAGAGGAGTCGCACGACAGAGAACTAGCCCACAGCAGAAGATCCACCAGAGAGCCACTCAAGGGAAGAGGCCCGCTACTAGCAGAACAAAAGGTCTCGCTCTAAATTCCACCAAGTCTTTTAGACTAGTTCTTTTCCCAAAGTATTCCCTTCAAAGGAGAAGGAAGGAAGGAGGTAAGATGGAAAGAAGGAAGGAAGGAAAGAAGGAGGGAAGGAAGGGAGGAAGGAAGGGAGGGAAGGAGGGGGGGTCTCCTGGCCTGTGCTGCCTGTGGACTCTGGCCTCATCCTGAAGAAACACTCTGACTCTAAAACAAGCTCTCCCCACAGAATGAACATCTACCCTGCCAGTTCTCAGAGAAACCGTGCACGCCCTCACTGCTCTCCAGAAGTCAGAGGGCACAGCACAAAATGCAGTGGAGAAGGTGGCTGGTGCCCTGCCCTTGAGGCCTTTCCTTCCTCATAGAAAGACGGTGGGGGGGGGGGGGGGGGGGGGGGGGGGGGGGGGCAGGACAGACCAAGAAACCAGGAGCACACCCTGACAGCAGCACCGCCCGCTTGCTTTCCTGGATTTTTCCCAGCCTTAGTGAAGGAATGTGTTTAAGTGCACAGACGAAGGATGGATGTGTCCCCGAGGACCTGGTGGCACTGCCATTGCGATCTGACATGGAGCCTCCAGGTGCACAAGTCTGCTGCTGTTCATCAAATAAGAGTGTGTGTGTGTGTGTGTGTGCGCGCGCGCGTGCGTGCGCATTTTTACCACTGCTAATCAAGTGGCTCTGATTTCACATAATCACAGACTTGATTAAAATATATTATTCTACATTATTTTTATCTTTCATTCCAATGTTTGTTTCATCTACCTGAACAATGAATTGAGGGGGAAACAGGCACCCCCAACGCTACCCTCAGGATGATGACTTCCTGAAATAACGCTCATTCGACAAACGGCAGATGAGGCGAAGGGCAGCATGGGGTGGGGCGGGCCCGGTGCTCAAGGAGCAGCTTTCTTTAAGTCTCGAATCTGCTTAATCAAGTAGTTCTTCTCGTCGGTGAACTGCTCGTCGTCCGTCCTCTCTTTTTGGAAGGTGCTAAGAAACTCAATGAGCTTGGGTTGATTTTTCAATAGGATCTCCACAATAGGTTGGGTTTTGTGAGGGCTGGCCACGAACACCTGAAATACAAAAAACAAAAACCCACTTATAAGATGTACCTGGAGGGCTGAGTCCCGGTGGCGTAGTGGTTGTGCGCGGGACTGCGGCCCACTGGGATGGCGGTTCAATTCCAGCTCACAGGAGCAAAGGCTGGGCCTCCTACTCCCACCACCAGAGGGCAGTGATGCCTAAAATAAAAAAAAAATTTTAAGTTAAAAAAAAAGATGTACCTGGAAATACACGAATGGACAGAGACCAAAGTTTGGGAAGTGTTCCTTGAGGTGGAGGAAGGAGGGGCTGGGGCTTGCTTAGTGTACACGGATGATGATGGGCACCGTTAGGAATGGGTCGTGCTCGTGGTTGGACAAGAGGAGTGTCATGTGACTATAGCTGACATAACACGTGTTCTGTTATAAAACTCTGTACACAATTCAAACCAAACCAAATAACTTGCCACAGAGGGCTGAGCCCCGCTGGCGTAGTGGTTGTGCGCAGGACTGTGGCCCACTGGGTTGGAGGTTCAAATCCAGCAGCAAGACTGGACCTCCTACTCCCACCACCAGAGGGCAGTGATGCCCAAAAACAAAAAAAATTTTTTTTAAATTAAAAAGGCTGAGCCCCGGTGGTGTAGTGGTTGTGAGCAGGACTGCGGCCCACTGGGACGGAGGTTCAATTCCAGCAGTGGGGCTGAGCCTCCTACTCCCACCACCGGAGAACAGTGATGCCAAAAAAAAAAAAAAAGAGTTGTATGAGCCTCAAATAACTTGCCACAGGGCATGATTGCTGGGGGCCCTGATACCCATTCATGTTGCTGCCACAGAAAGTCCCTGGATCACATTGTCCTACCCAGGAAAAGTCACGATCCACCAACGTTTTCTGCACTTTTTAAAAACCTTTAAAGGGATTATTTTTCACGAAAATGATTTCAAACAGTTAATAACAGACATCTGTATCTTTGTTATTGTCTGGTGTCACTGAGTCAGTTGCCTTAGAGACTCCAGGTACAAGAGAACAAAATGCTGCCGACCCTGCAGCCTCCTCGCGCCCATTGTTGCCGCCGCGGTGAACATCCATCTCCGTGCAGCTCTTCCTTTTTTCGGATGACTCTACTTTATCAAGCGTGACGTCCCTTTTCAGAGACTGGTCTCTCTTGATAGCATGTCCAAAGATTCACACAGCCACTTCCAAGGAGCATTCCGACTGTCCTTCTTCTGAGACGGATATGGCCACTCTTCCCGACAGCATGATCCATCAGAAAGGCAGCTCCTGTTCCACGGGAGCATATACTAGCCACAAGAGAATGAACGGCAGGAGTAGACGCTGTGGTGGGGGGTTGGGGTGGAGGCAGGGGGCACAGAGTGGAATTTTTTTAAAGTGAGGAAAAGAGGAAGACAAAGACAGGGAGAGAGGGACAACGAGGAAGAGCAAATAAGCAGCGAGGCGCAGCACTGACAGTGAGCGGTGGGAGGAGGAGGCTGTGCCTGCAGACACAGAGGTAGTGCAGCATGAGGGGAGAGTCACAGCTTGCTGGCTGCCAGTCACTGATGTGGGTGCTAGGACAGTGCTGGGGGCGCTGCACAGATTCTCTGCTTTCTGCTCTAACTGGAATGCCACTTGCACGAATTCTAAATGGCTACCCCGTGTCCTTGGCAGTTTACTGCTTCCTGGACCTCTTCATTCACTGTTTTCATTCGGTCTCTCCCCCTCTTGCAGTTTGATCTAGTTCTTTCCCTCTTCCTTTGAAGTTCTGCACAGGAAGACTGACGTCCATATCCAGCTTGCTGGTTTCTCAAGTCTGCTGTGGAGGGCCTGCACAGACCATCATCTTGGATCCATCCTCCAAAGTTGTTGGATCTTCTTGACTGCTACTTCCATGGGTGCTGGTGGTGAATTCCAGGCCAATAAAATCCTGCACAATCTGCTGTCTTCTCATGATACACATAAAGAGGCTATTCACCGGTCCCGTGGTGAGGATGTCTGTTCCCGTGATGTGGAGGTGCGATCTCCATCGGAGGCTGTCGTCTGTGCTCTTCGTCCGGAAGTGCTTCGAGCCCTGCAGCAACACGGCTGGGTCCCCGCAGAGGGCACAGCAGAGTCGCTCGGGAGCTTTCCCCGATCGGAGGCTGTGTTCCCAGATGGCCCAGTTTCTAGGCCCATTAGCTCAGAATACAGACTGAGTCAGGATAATGGGGACAGACCGGCATCAACACATGTACCCCATGAAATATAGAGATTCTGCCTCTTCACTCTCCTTTCAAAGAAGCAATGCATCATAGATTCAACCAGTTCCTTCCCCCGGCCCCCACCATCCCAAGCACTTCTTTATTCTTTTCCTCTACAAAGTTGTCAACAAAACGACATATAGTATTTGGATGTGTTTGTGTGTGTGATTCTAAGCATACTTACAAAGGTCATGGAGCTATTCCATTATCTTTCAATTCCATCTTCCATGAACTTTTAAAAGCCCTATTGTGTAGTTTATTTTTTTAATTTTTATTTATTTATTTATTTTGGGGGGGGCATCATTGCTCTCCGGTGGTGGGAGTAGGAGGCCCAGCCCCACTGCTGGAATTGAACCTCCATCCCAGTGGGCCGCAGTCCCGCGCACAACCACTACGCCACCGGGGCTCAGCCCGTGTAGTTTATTTTTTAACACATTATGCTCACTTGGCATGAAATTAAAAATGTACAAATGTAAAAATCCATGCCATCATTTGCTCTCTCTGAGGGTCACCAATATTTCTGTTTTGATATTTGTGGAGCTTAAAAAGTACAATTGCCCAGGCCCCTCTTCCAGGGGTTCCAACATGGTAGAGCTGGGCTGAATTATAATATTCTGTATTTTTATAAAGTTCTACATAGGCTGTTGGTTGCACTCATGGTTGAAATCACTATTCTCAACTAATAACAACCCAATTATACTGTAAAAGATAAAATAGGCTGAGCCCCGGTGGCGTAGTGGTTGTGCGCGGGACTGCGGCCCACTGAGACGGAGGTTCAGTTCCAGCAGTGGGGCTGGGCCTCCTACTCCCACCACCGGAGAGCAGTGATGCCCCAAAAACCAAAAAAAAAAAAAAAAGATAAAATAATTAATCTGTTAAGATACGGTAACTGAAAAATATAATACAGATGCACATATTATTTTGTAATAACACAATTCCTAGTTACCTGCTACATACATGAGTAGAATACAGATAAAAATATATTCGACCCTTGCCTTCGTTTTCTCTTACTGCTATAACAGAATCACCACAAGTGGACAGCTTTATTTCACAGAATTTATCCTCTCACAGTTTAGAAGACTGAAATCCAAATGGAGGGGACCTGCTCTAGGGGCAAACTTTCTGGCTGGCTCTGAGGGAAGGCCTTGTTTTCTTTCAACATCTGTAGGCATAGTTGGATCTCTCCATGTATCTCTAATACAAATCTTCCTGGGTCTAGAAGGTTCTCCATGCAGGGACCCTGGGCTTACGTGACATGCTCTGCTCCAGGCTACCAGAAGGTTCTGGTTTTTCTTCTTGCTTCTCTTTACAAGATAAAAAGTGATAGCAGTCATATACCAGAGAGATACCCCCTATGACCTGAGTAAGAATGTGGTATCCTACTTTAACTCTGATTAATCAATAAAATATATATACTCTAACTATCATTAACATAATCTGATCCTACCTCATTAACATAGAGATTAAAATGTACAACACATCACAAATGGAAGATAATTACATCAGATCACACCACAAGGTTGAATATGCCATTACATAACTTCCAAACTACTGAGAATCATGACCCGATAGAGGGAGCCATTGGCCCCCTGCTGTCTTATTTACCACCTGAGCTGTAGACTCGGCAGTCACAAGTCTGCCTTATTGATATAAAAAAGATGCTCTATTGATGTACCTTGAAAATTTTGGATAAACTACTTAGGAGGCCACCAGGGAAAAGAAAGGTGTGTGTGTATGTGAGAGAGAGACACACACAAACAGAGAGAGAGAGACAGATTCAGGTTCTAGATGCTTCCTAATTCATTTGGTCTCAATCCTTTCTGCAACAGCAGACTCCCACCTGCTAAACCACAACTGGGGTAGTTGGTCTCTTGGGAAATGGGTTCTTATAAAGTGAATAATTTGTGGTTCGTCTTTCACTATAAACTATCTATAACTGTGCATTCTTTTCAATAAGCAGTTTCATATGGAAACTGCTCTGGTGTGCTATATACTTTTTAAACTGAAGTGCCATGCTGGCTTCTGTATTTCGGAATAAGCTGGAAGAGAGGACCTTGCGTTCATGGGCATGGCTGTTGCCGCCGACTGCGAGCACCCTGAGTCGAAGAGGCGCACGCTGGGGTCGGTCTTGGCACTGATCGTGCCCCAAGTCCCCACAGTTTGGTGAGGTGAGCCAAATGGCTGTGTGAGAAGTGGGAACATGGACCTTTACATTAAGGGGGAAGTCACCTCAGAGCTGATTCCAAAATTCACATCTGGGGCACATCTCTGGTATAGCCAGGATCACAAAGGCGAAGGCACTACCTTTAAACTGCAGTTCAGTGCTTACGTTTCGCAATGAGGTAATGGACGCATATTTGCCTAAGTGTCTGTTGGCAAGTAAGCCAGAATAAAGACTCGGGTCTCTGGGCTTCAGATGCGGGCTCTCCCACCGCACCATCCTGACTCCCTGATTCATTGAGCACATACACTTGTCACCAAATTATAAATGTGTCACTAACAATCTGACAGAGACATTTTAATGACTTGTTCTGCATTTTCTGTACCTTGTGAAACATGTTTGGGGAAAAATATTACTGTGGGGAAAAAAACCTAGGACTCAGCTGTTACTTATTTTTAAGTAATCAAATACTACCAAGGAGTCCCAATTATGAGTATAGACATCTAAGTAAACAAATGCTTAACCTTTTTAAATTACAACTACTCTGTCCCTATATTTAAAACCGACCCGGATGCCACCCTCCACCCCCTGCAGAATGGAGTCTGACTGGCCCACACGGTCTCCTGGGGTGTCCTCTCTACAGACGCCGACAGCCCTCCCTTCTCCCATGGAAAAGCGGCTGGGGTGACACTGTCGGTCTTTTCATTAGTCTCAAACACGTTTCAACCGTGTGCTCACACGGCCCCTCCCTGGTTAGGTCATCTACATTCTGATCTCCTCATTCCACTTGGCCCTCCACGGAACCTTCCACGACACTCGGCTTTTCATCTGACAAGACAGTCAGGTGTGTGTGAATTGAAAGTCACGGCGGTGCACACTTTCTACAATGCAATAGTTTATTCCATTTGCGGGGCCTCCACAGGGCCTATCCATTTTAAGTGCGTAGGCGTTTTCTAGTCCTGCAGCACTCGACCTTCCGCCGCGTGCAGTCTGTTCCTGTTTCTCATGGAATAAGTGTGATACAGAGAACAGCAGGGGCAGCACGTCCCAGTTCATGCTCCTACATCAGCTCTGTAAATAAATCATTACAGATAAAATGAAAGGATATTAGGTACTTTTCCTTGATATCATGCTTCTCTCAGTGCGCGCCATGTTGAATTTTGTATTTTTCATTATTAAGTATGTTTTTTTAAGATTATAACCACAGTGTATATGGGCTTATATACAGTTTTGCTTTGTGTGTTTTGGACTTTGGGGAGTCAGGACGGTGTGGTGGGAAAGCACTGGATTTGAAGTCAGAGACCTGAGTCTTTATTCTGGCTTACTTGCCAGCAGATATTTGGGCAAATATGAGTCCATTTTCATCATTGCAAAATATAAGCTTTAGATTTTAAACTCTAGTTTTCAATATAAATAACCTCCTTTCATATCTGCTTATTTCATTCAATAAGGTGTTAAGGTGTTTCTGCGTTATCCACATCGGTCATTAGAGTTCTTGTTTCTTTTTCAAAACTCGTTTTATTGGGGGCTCATAATTTAGTTTATTTCTTTAACATTTGCTACTATGTGAATATGATCACATTCATTTTCCTAATCTCCTGCTGTTGGTCTTTTGTTTTCTTCCACTTTATAGCACCCCATACAAGTCCCACTAAACGTTCTTACGGATGTCTCCTTAGGCAGCTATGCAAAAACCTCTAGGAAACTGCCGAGGAATGGGATTTCAGGATCCGAGGGTACGCACCTTCAATTTGTTAAGAGACTTCTTTGCTCTCCAACCTCATCAAATGTGGGTATTGTTGGATTTAAGCCTTTTTGTCAAGCTGAAGATATAAAGTGATACCTCATTACTATTTAAATGGACACCTCCATGATTAGTAGTTAGAGAAGCAACTGACAAATTTGTCTATTTTTCTATTGGTTTGTCATTTTTTATGATTTGTCAGCTTTTTGTGTTATATTCTTATGTTAGTCTGAGTAGAGAAAACTCATAAACATGCATATGTATATAAGGGAGAAGTTTATATACAAGAGCTATTGAACGTTGAGAAAAACATCCTCACCCAGTCCAGTCCAGGGTCATAAGTCCAATATTAGGCCATATGTCCGACACCTATCTATGAACCCTCTTCAGACTCACAAAAGATATGCAATGATGCCAAATATAAGACAACCACAAGTTGGGTTCTACCCAGAGTGGGTAGAAAGTCTTTGGATCCAGTGTCGTAAGCATCTCAGCACTGGCAGGAGTCTCCACTTGGCTTCTCTTGGTCCAGGTTTCTGGCCGAATCAGGGTTGGTCCATGTGGCTTCTCCTCGGGGATGTCTCACAGGGAGCCAGCCTTGTCAGTTGAGTGTCTCCAAGAGTCAGAGTGTTTCCTGCTTCCAAGAAGGAAGTACCAGATTTCCCAGAATTCTCAGAGGAGAAGGCCCTGCCCACCCAGAGGTCTCATTGGCCATCTCCAGATTGACAGGCTAGACTCCACCCCTACACTCTTAATCCTCAAGTTGACACCAGGTCAGGTGACTGCCACAATTCTACTCAGTCTTTTCAACTGTTACAGTGTTGTTTTTGAACAAAGTTTTCATTAAAGTCTTAGTGAAATTAAGGCTTTCTATTATGGTGTATCTTCTGCTTCTTTTGAAACCAATTCTTTTTTTTTTTTTTTAGGGCATCACTGCCCGGGTGGTGGGAGCAGGAGGTCCAGCCTTTGCTCCATGGAGCTGGAATTGAACCTCCATCCCAGTGGGCCGCAGTCCCGCACACAACCACTACGCCACCGGGGCTCAGCCCGAAACCAATTGTTTACACCCATATTTTCTCTCTTCTAAAAGTGAAAAAGTTTTACTTTTTAACTGTAGATCTTTCTCTGAACTTCATGTCTCTGTATAGCAGGGTGCAACATGTTTGGGACAGATAGGTCATGTCTCTATATAGCAAGAGGCAGCGTGTTTGAATAGATATGTCATGTGTCTGTATAGCAGGAGGCAGCGTGTATGGATAAATACATCATGATCCTAGAATCACATACTGTCTACCTGCCTATTTCTTTGAAAATTCATCATGTTTCCACTATAAAGTAATAGGTTTTATTCTTACTTCTAGGCCTTCTCTAGTTTTATTGTTCTATCTATCTACCTACCTATCTTATCTATCCCTGCAATGATACAATACTGTCCTCCTTTACTATGGTCGGTGTTAGGTGCCCTCACAGTGATTATGAATCAGTGACCCAGTGTGACAGAAATGAACTGCTTCAGAGGCTTCAATCCTAGACTGTGGTTCTTAAGAGAGGAGCTTGCTCGGCCTTTCTCCCCCAGAGTAGCAGGGGATTTCAAACTGTGAACTTTTTGGCTAGCAGTCAAGTGTCTGACCACTGCACTACCAGGACTCCTTCACCTTAACTCACACACACTAAGCTCTTGTGTCTGGTAGCGCAGGTGCCCTTACTTCATTCTTCAAACCTTTCAAGATAATCCCAGGCGATTGCTGTACCGTAGAAATGCTACAATTAATTTGTCAAGTTCCAAGAAAAGTCCTATTCAGATTTTGAATGGAATTTATAAATTATATTGGAAACTGAATCGCTCTCCTGGCATTAGGACAATGCAAGTCTGTGGCTGAAAGTCTACGAAAGCCTGGAGGCCCTTCGAATCCTTAGCTCCACTCTAAAGACCCATCCTGAGAAACAATTCTATCATGGAAAAAGCTACCTGGTGCACAAAGCACTTTTTATAGCAAGTGATTAAGTATCAGGGACACAAAAATGCTTGTGGAAGCTATGATGGAGATGAAGCTGGACAAAGATTTATAAAAATAGACTCAATGTGCAACATTGTGTTCTTTCTATGAACGTAATGGGATCAAATTATGGGTAGCAACAACTCAGAAGGTTTGCTGGGAACCTTAGAGGGTAGGGTCAGATAGGCCACAACACTTAGAGAATATAGTCAGTGTCATTGTTCATTAAAAAATTGGTGGGGGCTGAGCCCTGGTGGCATAGTGGTTGTGCGTGGGACTGCGGCCCACTGGGATGGAGGCTCGATTCCAGCTCCACGGAGCAAAGGCTGGGCCTCCTACTCCCACCAGCTGAGGGCAGTGATGCCCCAAAACAAACAAAAAAAATTGGTGGATGGGGCTGAGCCCCGGTGGCATAGTGGTTGTGTGCGGGACTGCAGCCCACTGGGATGGAGGTTCAATTCGAGCAGCGGCTTCACAGGAGCAAAGACTGGGCCTCCTACTCCCACCACCAGAGGGCAGTGATGTCCCCAAAACAAAAAAAAAATGGTGGATGTTTTGCTGTATTTATTTTCAACAATAACAAACAAAAACAATCCTCGCTGGTTCTGAAAACTATGTAACAACATTGACAGTATCTACTGTGATACCAGCACAGGATTAAAATTAGGATATGCATTGCTTATATAATATGAATATAATACGTACAGCTGTGGGGAAAGCTCCCAAGCAAGTACACACACACAAAAAAAGAAAGTTAAAAAAAAGTCTTGTTTTTGTGCATATTATTATCTAGATGAGATAGACTGGATAAACAATCTGGAGGAACAAACAAAAGGACCAACGGGACATGGGAGGGGGAGGCAGGGAAAGGAAGTGGGTGTTAGCAAACCCAGGGACAAGGGAACAACAACTATCCAAAATCCATGGTGAGGAGCGTGTCAGAGGTCTGGTAGGGCTTGATCAAGGATAATGTAACTGAGAGGAATTAGTGAAACCCAAATGAAGGCTGAGCATGATAATGGGACAAGAGGAAAGAAAAAGGAAATAGAGGAAAGAACCAGGAGGCAAAGGGCATTTATAGAGGCCTAAGTACAGGCATGTCCATATGTAAATATATTTATATACAAGGATGGGGAAATATATCTATGTGCATATATTTATAGGTTTAGTATTAAGGCAGCAGATGGATATTGGGCCTCCACTCAAGTACTTCTTCAATGCAAGAATACTTTGTTCTATTAAACTGGCATTCCATGATGCTCACCTTCCCCATAACGATCACTGAAGAGTTATCAAAAGAGGTGTCAACAGGACCAAGTATCAGGCATCATTGTGAATCAGGGGAAGTGGGGAATGGTGACCCAAAGCCCATCTGCAGGCAACTGGACACCCTCTTACAGTAGAGTCGCAGGGAGGAGATGAGCCAATTAGGGTGCAGTGTAGCAATGATGAAACACACAACTTTCCTCTAGTTCTTTTTTTGTTTGTTTGTTTGTTTTTTGGGGGGAGGCATCACTGCCCTCAGGTGGTGGGAGTAGGAGGCCCAGCCTTTGCTCCGGGAGCTGGAATCGAACCTCCATCCCAGTAGGCCGCAGTCCTGCGCACAACCACTACGCCATCGGGGCTCAGCCCCCCTTTCCTCTAGTTCTTAAATGCTTCCTACCCCCCACTATAATCATTAACATAACTCTAAAATCGCAACTAACCTCCATGTAGTAGACAATTGCCACTCCTTCCACCTCAAATATTTTTTTTGTTTTATTTTTTGTTTTAATTTTATTGGGGGCTCTTACAGCCACTACAACATTCAGTACATCATTTGTATCAAGCACATTTGCACACATGTTTCCACATACATTTCCCAACATTTTCCACTTGGGCCCTTGGTACAAGCTCCTCTTTAAAAAAAAAAAAAAAAAAGGAACCTCCCCTTTCCCCTCCCCCCTTTTTTTTAATGAATCATTTTATTGGGGGGCCCATAAAACTCCCATCACAATCCCTAACAACATCAGCTGTATGCAGGCCACTTTTACACACCCATTGCCATCATCACTCTCAAAACATTCTCCCTGCCTCCAGGCCCCCATATCAGCTCCCTATATTACCCTTCCTCCCCCT
>PVJH01000086.1:420102-501702 GCA_004026705.1 Nesogale talazaci
TACAAATTATTTTTTCATCCTGTACACTGTACAATGTGTCCCAACACTCACTTCCCTGTTGTCCGTGCCCCAGAGAGGAGGCTACGTGTAGATCCCTGAAGTTGGTTCTCCCTTTCTATTCCTCCATCCCTCCACCCTCCTGGTATTACCACTCCTATTACTAGTCTTGATGGATCATCTATCCTAAGTTTCCCATGTTCCAACTTCACTGTACATCTCCTGGTCTAGCTGGATTTATGTGTCTCCTGGTTTAACTGGATTTTTTAAATCATTTTAATGGGGATGTGTATCACACTCTTATCACACTCCATCCATCCATCCATTGTATGTCAAGCACATTTGTACTCCCTCCCCGCTCTCCCTCCCTCGTGAGCCCTTGATCATTTATTATTTTGCCATAGCTTACACTGTGCGACATCTCCCTTCACCCACTTTCCCCCAGGATGGAGGTTATATGTAGATCCCTACAGTAGGCTTCCCCTTTCTACCCACCTTCCCTCCATCCTCTGGTATCACCACTCTCACCACTGATCGTGAAGGGCTCATCTGTCCTGGATTCCCCATGTTTGAGTTCCATTCTGTACCAGGGCACATCCTCTGGTCTAGCCGGATTTGTAAGGAGGAATTGCCAGGCGGGCGGGAGGGCGTGCCCGGGGTGGCACCAATCGGCAGCCGCATGCGGCGTGCCCTGTCGGCAGGTGAGGGGAGGGGCCGTGGAGGGGGGGGCAGCACTGCCAACAGGTCTACACGCAATGCGCTGGAATCGACGCTTGGAAGTTCCGATTCCCCTGGACCAGCCTGCACCAGGCACCCAACATGCGGTTTACTCGACCAAGCCAAAGCACGCATCAAGACACTTGGAGGAGCTGAAAAGAAGAGCCAGCACCAGCTTGAGACCTTGGAGCGAGGGCAGAGACTTTTAAAACGGGGACTGGAACAGCTCCAGGGTCCTCAGGAAATGGAACGAATACGAATGGATAGCCTGGGATCAACTATTTCTTCAGCTCGTGTCTGACTCAGAGCGAGTGGGGATTGGGAGCACAGTGTTCTCCCAAGGAGATGTGGGCAATATCAGTACCACCAGTTTCAGTGACATTGATGGCCACAGCAGCTTGCAGAGTAAAGGCACTGACGAGGGTTACTCCAGCGCCAGTGTCAAACTTTCAGTCGCTTCCTAGAACCCAGCATGACAACAGTGCAGGGCAAAATAGTCACTGGGCCAATTCAATCCCAACAATCTCTTAAACTGGGCTCATGATGCAGTCTCCTCTTTAAAATGAAACACAACTAGCTGAGCCCTGGTGGCATAGTGGTTGTGTGTGGGACTGCCGCCCACAGGGTTGGAGGTTCATATCCAGCAGCAGCTCTCCAGGAGCAAGGCTGGGCTTCCTACTCCCTCTAAGGCAGTGATGCCACACAAAAAACAAAAACAAAACAAAAAAATGAAACACAACTATACATAAACAAAAGGGTCTCCGAAGACCTGTAAGTAAGTAAATACCTAACAAAAAGTGGGGCAAAGCCACCCCAGCAGAATGAATATTTAGAAGTCACAAATTCTAATGGCAGCAGAAACTTTGTGTGAAATTTCCTTGTTTTAGTTGACTTATAAGAGGGCATTGGGCTGAGCCCCGGTGGCATAGTGGTTGTGCGCGGGACTGCGGCCCACTGGGACAGAGGTTCAATTCCCGCTCACAGGAGCAAAGGCTGGGCTTCCTACTCCCACCACCAGGGCAGTGATGCCTAAAATAAATAAATAAATAAATAAATAAGAGGGCATTGGAGATCCCTTCCTCTTTCTTTTCTGGTTTGCTCATACTGCAATGAGTAGACATGTTTAAGGATGGGTTGTGAACCCCTCCTGAGTTTTGTGATGCTAAAAACAAAATCAAACCCATAGTAAAGACGAGATGAGATTAGGCATTAATCTTGGATACCTAACGAGCCATTATCACTCAGTCTGGGACAGCTTATCATGAATAAAGTGACCAGATTTTAACGGGACACCATTGACTGGGGGTGGGGGGGGGAAGAGGAGCTGTTCTTGATTATAAATCTGGTCTATATGGAGCAACAAAAATGCTCATAGAACACAAAAGTAGTATTGTAATATATTTATTTTAATTTTAAAATGCCGCAGGACATTGTTAAACTGTTAAAAAGTAGGATGTCTGGTCACTTTAACATGAAGCCTGTGGATAATCAATTCTTTTTAAAAGCTCATTTCATGCTCTGTAAAAGGAGAAATTCCCATGAAGCCTGTCGAAAGTGATCATCATGCAATTCAGCTTTTTCTTGGATTCCATGCTAAGCAAGCTAACCTTATTGCATTGCTAGCACTAGGGCACCAAACCGCCAGCTCACCAGCCAACCAGTGTCCCTCAGTCCCTGGGCCGCATGGGGGCAGTCAGTGCACAACAGCCTCTGAGTATGAACTAGGGGCCAGAAGGTCAAAGCTCTACAGGCCTGTCCAAATGAGCAGGCCAGGGTATGAGCCTTAGCAGCAATTTTATTTTAGATTTTGATAACTGTTTGTATGTGTTGAAACCAAAAGGGCATTGTGCCTATGATAATTTTATGATTTAAATACAGGGGTGGAGTCTGGCCTGTTAATCTGGAGATAGCCATTGAGTAGCCAATGAGGCCTCTATGTGGGCAAGGCTTTCTCCTGATATGTCTGGGAAATCTCGCGATATATCCCTTGGGAAGATGAGAAGCTATCTTCCCCAGTTGTTGAGAGTTAGTCTCAGAGACGATGAATCACGGACAAGACAAGATGGCAGCATGCAAGAAGCTGAAGGAGCTGGAGCAGAAGCCACATGGCTTTTGCTTGATGGAGTCAGACCTCTGAAGCTGGAGAGGCCATGTGGAGACCCCTGCCAGCGATGAGTTGCTTTTGCCACCACTGGATGCTGTTGATGAACCCTGAGTCCTGGAAGAGAGGAGCCATGTGGAGACCCCTGCCAGCGCCGAGATTCTGCACCCACTGACCTGTGACTTCAAGAGTCGGAAGGAGACATTATAGAGTGGTATTGGGCATATGGACTAATATCAGACTTGTGACTTTGAACCAGACTGGCTTGGGATGCTTTCTCAGTGTTCCATTCCTTTTGTATATAAACCCTTTCTATCCATATGTGTGTCCATGAAATTTGTTCCTCTAGCCTACCCGACTGACACAGACATCATTTTAAAAGCCCATAAAAAAACATAGATGTCTTTTTCAGTAGAAAAACACATGGGGGAGTGTCATCTATTTTAATGCAGCATTTGATAACGATAAAACATCTCTTACCTCACTCTTTACAGTGCACAGAATGAATGAGGTCTGGGCTAGGGAGAAAAAAAGGTCAGTGCTGAGTTTTGTTTTCATTTACAATCTTTACCCTCGACCAGCGTTTAACCCTCTGGTACCTGGAGTAGACTGTCATAGTTAACCTAGTTAAGTTCAGCACTGTCTCATTTTAGTGCAAAGATTTGCTTCCATTTCCCCCCAGGCAGTCTCTCTCCTTCCTCACAGTCCTACTGTGCAGGTGCTACTGTTGCTCTTATGAGTATTTTCAGAAATGCTATTTTCTTTTTTTTTGGGGGGGGGGCATCATTGCCTTCTGGTGGGAGTGGGAGGACCAGCCTTGCTCTTGGAGAGCTGCTGCTGGATTTGAACTACCAGCCCAGTGGGCCGCAGTCCCACGCACAACCACTACACCACCAGGGCTCAGCCCGCTATTTTCTTTAAAGTGAAATTTCCAGCCTGCACTTTGATGTCGTGTGTTCCCTCTTGTAAAAACTCCCATTGTCTCCCTTTTGTCCTCCTCCCCCTTTTTGGATACCCTACTCGTGGGTGTTTGAACTTTGTATGTGTTTGAACTTTGTATACTTTCAATAATTTAATGACCCTGGATTACATAAGAAAAAGAAAAAAAAGCTTTGATTTTCATAACTTCTTGCTGTTTTTAATGGTTTCTTAATTTCAATCCTATCGTTTTATTCTGTTTTAGAAAGGGCTGGGCAAGAAAAAAGAAAATAAAGACAACCATATTTAGCAAAAAAAGATTAGAGGAAAATTGTATGTTTCATTGTTGTTAAACTGCACCTCAACTGGCACTGTGACCCTGCTCTGTCTTCAGCAATTGTGTTGAGAAGGTGAGCATCAAGTAATGCCAGTTTAATAGAACAAAGTATTCTTGCATTGAAGGAGTACTTGAGTGGAGGCTCAATATCCATCTGGTACCTTAATATTAAACCTATAAATATATGCACATAGATATATTTCCCCATCCTCATATATAAATATATTTACATATGTACATGCCTGTATTTAGACCTCTATACATGCCCTTTCCCTCCTGGTTCTTTCCTCTATTTCCTTCTTCTTTCCTCTTGTCCCATTATCATGCTCAGCCTTCATTTGGATTTCAGTAATTCCTCTCAGCTACATTATCCTTGATCAAGTCCTACCAGGCCTCTCACACCCTCCTTGGCACTGATTTTGGATCACTTATTGTTCCCTTTTCCCTTGGTTGGTCAACACCACCTCCTTCCCCTCTCCCCCTCTCTCATACCCCACCCCCCAAACCATTGGTCCCATTGTTTTCGCCTCCAGTCCTGTCATCCAGCCTGTCTTATCTAGATAGATCTGCAGAGATAATAATATGCACAAAGAAAACAAAATATAGCAAAACAAAGTGACAAAAAATGAAATGATGACAACTAAAAATCCAATGACAAAAAAACGAATCTATAAAATTAAAAAAAAAAAACTGTAAATTGCTCAAGATCAGTTTGTTGACCTGTAAGAGTGTCCTGCTGTCAAGTCCAATGGGGTGCCACGCTCTGGCCCCAAAGTCTATCCTTGGCATTCCCTCGGGGCCTCCCTGGTCTGCTTCCCCCACTGCTCTGCCTCATGCCCTTAGTGTTTTGCCTCAGTGTGCTGGAGTTCAAATATTATTATTTTTTTGTTTTGTTTTTTTTGGGGGGGGCATCACTGCTCTCTAGTGGTGGGAGTAGGAGGTCCAGCCCCACTGCTGGAATTGAACCTCCATCCTAGTGGGCCGCAGTCCCGCGCACAACCACTATGCCACCGGGGCTCAGCCACAAATATTATTATTTTTAAAGTCATGGTTAGAAGTAGGAAAACCAAACAGGCTACAATGCTCACAGCATTATTTCTGTAGTGCTCACTGTACCTTAAAGACATGAAAGGCCTCAAACTGGATGTTGGGGCTTTTGTCTCGGAGCAGGTTCATCATCAGTTTCAGGTTCTCAGGTTTGCTGATGTACTTCGTCATAATGGCAAAGTTGTGTCGATCCAGGATCAGCTCACCTAGCAGCTACAGGAAACCACAAAATCAAAGCCATCATCTGTCTGAAGGGCATCTTATTCAAGATATATCTCACATCTTCTCAATGAAAGACAAAATGTACATGGAGCTAAAAAGGTGAGCATAAAAAATAGGTCAAGTAGATCTTAAAGCTCTGGTCTCGGTGCCTTCATGCAAACCCTCACTACCTTTCTTGCACAGGAACCACTGTAGATAGAAGGAGCCCTGGTGGTGCACTGGTTACCTGGTGGGCTGTGGTCTACATGCATCAGGAACTCTGAGGAAGAACGACTGGGCTTTCTTTCCTATAAACAGTTGTTACCATCGCTCTGAGCCAGTCTGACCCTATGGCTGTGAGTTTGGTTTTGTTTTGGTGTTTCACACAGAATGTACGGCATACACAATAAATTCTTCTTCACTCTTCACCTCCCAAGTCATTCTCTACATTATGAAAGTCAGTTCTTCTATCACTAATTACATTTAATCGTGAATAAATGAACAAACATATCCTTATCCCAAGTCCCATTAACCTACTAAAAAACTTAAACCCAGGATGACATCCAAGGTCCCTCCCCTTTGATGTTTGTGCTTCCCTTTCCTTGGCCACTCCCTTCCCTCAGGTGTACACATTTTTCTGTCTCACTCCCCTTGCTCCAACTTTTTTTTAATTGAAAATCATTTTATTGGGGGCTTGTACACCCTTGAGACCCCTTTGGAGGTCAAACAACCCTTTCACAGGGGTCGTCCAATTCATAACAGCAGCAAAATGACAGTTATGAAGTAGCAATGGAACTAATTTTATGGTTGGGGGGTCACCACAACATCAGGACTGCAGTAAAGGGTCGTGGCATGAGGAAGGTTGAGAACCTTGTCACTGCCTTGTCGCAGAATCTTCTCTGGAGCTTCGGTGTTCTTTTATCTTTTCCTACAGCACTCCCTGAGCCTAGCTGTATCGTTTCCCTGGGAGTGTATTTTGAGTGTAAATTCCATCGGGGCATGGATCAACTCTCGCTCCTCTCTGTCCCCCTTTCAATCTAGCGGTGGGGTATACGTTTATAAAGGAAGATGGATGGGAAAGGAAAGCTCTCTCAACACAGCATCCTCTCACAACAGGGGAAAGAGAGCGCTCATCGAGGGGAGCACGCACGACAGCGGCTTTCGCTGGACACCCTTTCCTAGTTTGTCCTCATAACTGACGCAGCCAGTTGTTTTAGCTGGCAGCCTTTAGCAAACATGGCACGCAATAATTACATCACGGGGCCTCGGTCAAACTCCCTCCGTGACTGGGAGACTGAGTGCTATCGTCCTGTATGCTTACCCTTCAAATGGGTGGCTCCCGTAAGGTGCCTCGAAGATCCCCTAGTTTCTAAATATACACACATAACCCATCCTCCCTCCCAACACACCATAGAACAAAAGGTTTCAGAAGAAATTCAAATGCTCTAGTTTTTTTTTTTTTTCATGGAAATCCTCTATGGCAGGGAAGTGAAAAAGGCTCACAGAAAATTCATTTTAAAACGTGTATATAAAATTCACACACATCAAAAAAAAAAAAAGGGCTGAGCCCCAGTGTCATAAGTGGTTGAGTGCGGGACTGCCAGCCAGCGGGCTTGGCGGTTCAAATCCAGTGGTGGCTCTCAGGAGCGGCACTCGGTGGCTCCCACGACCACCACAGGGCAGTGATGCCCACAAAAAAAATTCACACACACACACACACACTCGATGGACATTTGATAAGGCCTACAATTCATTAAGTTCAGAACTGACATGGGGTGACAAGGAGAGGGAAAGCCACCCAACGGGTCTAGCTGATGTGCTGGCTGATGGGTCCCAGCCAACCAGGAACAACTGCCTCTTTGGAAAAACCTCAGCCCTGGGCGCAACAGCTGCTGGCAGACATATGAAAGGGCCAGCTCGGGAGGTCTCTGCATCATCACCATGGCACAGCAGGTCACTGCACACTCACACAGCACTTCTCAATCCATGAGGGGGTCACCTGATTCATAACAGTAGCAAAATTACAGTTATAAAGTAGGAACAAAAATAATGTTAATGGTTGGGGAACTGTATGAAAGGGTCGTGGAGTTGGGAAGGTTGAGAACTACTCCTTTAACAGGTATACCTACTTATCAATTCTATCCGATCTGTCATCTGCTAATACAACCTCACCACTTTAACAATTAATTGTGCTAAGTCAATTGCCTAATGTCATTGAGTACTTTAGACATTAGATGTTCATCTGTTTTAATCATGACTGGTAATGACGAAATGCTGTGTATGTTATAATACAAAAGCATTAGCAGGCACTGTGGTACTAAAAGAGCCCTGGTGGTGTAGTGGGTTACAAGTTAGGCTGCTAATTCAAAACCACCAGCTGCTGCACGAAGGAAGAAGAGACTTTCTATCCTGCAAAGGGTTAGTCTCAGAAATCCACAGGAGCAGTTCTCCCCAGGCTTAGACAGAGGCACTACGAGTCAGAATCAACTTAATGGTGGTGACTTTGGTTTTTCCTTGTAATAAATAAACTCACACCAAATGAAACATTTTGGTGAGGAGCCTGAGTAGGAGAAGGTGGAGGATGACACAATAATGATATGATTCAGCTGTGAGTGGTTATTAAACAGGCCTAACTGTGAGTCCCAAGCTGCTAGGAATAAAATCAGTCATCTCGGAGGCAGGAAGGGGATCTCATTACCAGCAAAAGAGGCAGGAATGAAGTGACTCTTTCGGACACCAAGATCACTATACGTTAAACCTCCTGGACCCGAGACAGCTTTGACATCAGAGAAGTAGCAGAAGAGTAACAGCAGAACAACCAGGGGCTGCGGCTCGAGACAGAGTGGGGGCCACCCTCCAGCCTACAGAACAAGTAAGGGTGAGTGCTTCAGGGCAAGACACTGGCTTGTGGAGTGGGGAACCTCGAAGTGCTTAGTTGGGGGACCTGGTTGCTGTCCTCTGGAGTTGGAGGTGAGTGTCTGGGGCCTGAGGCATACGGCGGAGTGGCATGCTCTTTAGGTATATATCCAACGTTCACAGGCTTATGAGGCAATGAGAATACCAGGACGTGGGTGAAGTATGCCTGACGTCTCAAAATAACATGCTTGCTTTCCAACATTTTAAAGAGGTCTTGTGTAGCAGATCTACCTAATGCAATTAGTCATTTGTTCTCTTGACTGCTGCTTTCAGGAGTGATGGTTACGGATCCACGCAAAACGAAGTCCCTGACAACTTCAATCTCCCCTCCATTTACCATGATGCTATCTATCTATTGGTCCAGCTGTGAGGATTTTAGTTTTCTTTACATTGAGTTGTAATCCATACTAAAGGCTGCAATCACTCATCTTGAGCAAAATCCACAACATGATTAACAATAGGCTAGAGGTAGGAACTATTCAGACACTGAAATCAGCCCAATTATGAGACAGCTTATTTGGGGGAAATCAGTAAATTTCTTCTTCTTTTCAAGGTCTTCTGTTATAATAATCTAACAGCTCTTGTTTCCAAAACACCTATGTACAAAAATGTTACAAAATCCAGGGATCTGAATGGGGTCATATCAAAAAAGAATAACATGTTATCATAGATTCAATTTCCCAAAGCAGCAAGCAATATTTAATGTGTTCATTGCTTCTTTGTGAATGCATTCTACATTTTTCTTGGATAACATAAGACCATTTTAGCAATGGCATTGCTCATAATCTAGTAGCCAAAAGAGCTGATTTGTTAACAACTCTTTCACAAGCTCTCCAAGCTTCGATTTGCTTTCTAAGTTAACACCATTCAACCAGTGGCCCATCTTACCACATTTTAACTCACAGATGCAAGACATGCGACAAGAGCAGGTTTTAGCAGACATAGCCAATGTAGTATGTAATTAATAAAGTTACATGATTTTTGTACAATACAGTATGTAAATAATAAAATTACAAATTAAAATGAATAAGAATACAAGAAAAACCTTTCAAGTGGTTGGGGCATTTTGTAAATATGTGGGAAAGGGAATCATTTTGGAGAGAGAGTTTAAAGGAACATTTCAATGGAGCCTGCTCTTTTCCATGTCGCTGGGAATAGCACAGACATCTAGGGCTGTGAGGGCATGGCACCTAGGGCTGTGAGGGCATGGCACCTAGGGCTGTGAGGGCATGGCACCTAGGGCTGTGAGGGCATGGCACCTAGGGCTGTGAGGGCATGGCATCTAGGGCTGTGAGGGCATGGCATCTAGGGCTGTGAGGGCATGGCACGAGGCTGGGCTGGTGGAAAGGAGTTACCAGGCAAGAGTGAGGAGTACATTCTTCTCTCTCTTTGCTACCCTCAAGATTTTCACTGCTTATTGTACCAATCACACACTTACTGGGTTAGAAAGCTGCTGCTTGAAGATGAAAATGTACCCTGGAAGAAATAAATCTAATCCCTAATCCCCAAATCAGAACCTGAAAGCCAGTGAGGAGAGGAATATTTAGTTGTAGAAGTTATTACTTAAAAAATACGTATAGTTCTTGTATGGGCCAATATAACCATACTTACTATCTGCTCTAACCCCTTTACAAATGCTCACGGGAGAACACGACAGGTGGAGCTGAAGACATCCTGAGTAAGGGACGGGATAGGGTGGAAAGGAAGTGGGAGGAGGCAGAGGGCTCAAGGAGAGCTGTCATGACTACCCAAACTGGTGGTGACTTCTGTGCATTGTCGCCAATCTAGAACTGTGCTCCAGAGCGATTTTGAAAGCTAGTTGCGGGGGGAGTGTAACTCCCAAAGTCTTTCTTATGAGCCATCTACCTCCAAGTGGACTTTTCAGTGAGCAGTGGGGCATACTGCTGCTGTACCACCCGAGGTACTCCCTGGCCTTCAGAGTCACTCAGAGACATAGAGTTCAGCGTCCTAGGAACAGTGTGTAGCAATACAATATATGCTTGTCTTAAACAGCTCTGGGCGCAGGACAGCATAACTTTAAAGGCGTTGCCTCTTTTTACTTGGAGGTCAGTTTAAGGGAGTGCAGACAGCTGCATGACTTTGCTTTTTAATCTTCATAATTGGTTTCTTTATAAACGGAAACTCAATAAATAGTGTTGAATGACTGGCTGAAAATATTCACTCACCTCTCCATTAACCAGGCTGGAAGAAAGACAGGGCTTTCCTCTCCCATAAAGAGTTGCTAAAACAATAATTGTTGGGATGGGGCAGGTCCCGGTGATAGTGTGTTCTGTTGCATATAAAGATGTGCTAAGTCAGAAGTGACTGACTGACAGCACCTGATAACAACCACGATCGTTACCCAAACCACCTGTAGATCTTTGTGTTTCCCTTTATTTCTAAGTATATTTACAGCCAGATGCATTGTTCTTTGAATGTCATCATCCAGACAAGCAAAAAAATATATTATGTAAGTGATGCTTAGCAGTCTTGAAAATTATATAAATTGTTCGAGGAAAAACAACTAACACAGATTCTGTGTGATTATCTGTCAAAATGATTCTTACTTTTCAGTCCACAGGTAGAGCCCGGGGCTCAACGCGAGCCATTCTAGAAGGAACCTCGAGATGCGATGCAGTCGAGTTCCAAATCCGCTTTTCCCCTTAAGAAATAACTGACAACGGATGAACCCATTCTCGATCACCAAGTTTTTACCCTAACCTTGCCTGTTTATACAACACATGGCACAGAAATTTCAAATTAAATAAGTTTAGAGTTAAATAATATAATTTAGATAAGAAACACAACATTTTAAAAGTTTTTAACAACTATGGAAAGGAATCCCCTTCCATAAAATCCACTGGTAGCTGCTTTTCAGGAGTTTTCCCCCTTCTTTGCCTATTTTGTCCATCATAGTCTGCTGTTGGCGTTTCCTTAACTTGGCGGCTCTCAACCTGTGGGTGGTGACTTGCCCGATTCATAATGGTAGCAAAATTACACTTATGAAGTAGCAACAAAAAATTATTTTATAGTTGGGGGCTCACCAGTACAGGAGAAATTACATTCAAGAGTCATGGCATTAGGAAGGTTGAAAACCACTGCTTTAACAGTTTTCTAATAGGGTTTATTAAATTATCATCAGCAATATCCATAACATGGTTAACCAGTTCCTTATTATGATGATCCTTTTCAAGAAATTCTTTCTTACAACCCATTTTTTTTTATCTAAGACAGTGCAAAGCGCTACAAAAACTAAGAAAATTATAGCAAAATTCTTGAAACACAGCTGTGTTTCAACGTTTTAAACAAAGCATACTAACCACGCCAACTAACACCAAGTGACCAAAACACAAACTGCTTTTGTTTACAAAAATCACGTGTCACGTCGGAGTCCAATGTTTTGTCCGCATTCGGATGCATAATTTTCTTGACATCTTGTGTCAAGATCTGATCGTGTTGAGTCTGATGCAGTGCAGCATCGGGTTCTACTGTCTCTGAGCACTGGAGGGAAGAGATGCACCTCTGTCAACCTCCTGCTTCCGGAGCGCACTCACTTCCCGAGGGATGCTTCTGGGCACCCTTTATCAAGGAAGGGGAGGGAGGGCCACAGAGCAGGTTGGGAGGGCACTGTCCTTCTGGGCTCATTGTCTGACACTTCTTGGTTATCGTGTAAATTCAAATAACCAATGCCATTTGGACACCCGCGCTGTACTCACAACCCTCCCACACTTGTCCACTCACCCTAGTCTTCACACTCAGCCCCTATACTCTTGTGATTTGCTTATGTATCTATTTTCTATTCTCCCCCAACGAAATGAATCTGCATACAGCAGGGGTCTTTATTTTGTTCTTGATTGTAGCGAAAATGCCTGGAACATAAGTATTTAAATATGCATTCACTAAGTGGAATGTCTTATTTTCTTTCTTTCTCACCACTCCAACCTGTAACCCCTGTCAAAAGCCCATCCAACTATGAATCTAGATTATTTAGAGGTGACCTGAGATCAGAACAAAGAGAGAAGGCACCTGCTACCAATTATGATGACTCTGAAAGGGATCACAATGGGAGCTCTTGGACAGAGTGGGAGAAAAATGTTGCATACAATTCAAAATAATAAAGACCAGATTTTCTGGTCGGTGACAGGTGAAACCCCAGAATTATGACCTCTGCCTACTCTTCAAGCCTGGTACTGACCTCACCACCCTCATGGTCCACTTTCAGACAAATGATTGGCTTACAGAAACCTACAATCCAAACTAAGCTGATTTCATTGAGTCATGTTTCAACTCCTATCAACCCTCCAGGGCAGAGAAGAACTAACTGCCCCTGAGGGTTTCTGACACTGTGGGCATAAAAAGTCCCATATTCCCATAGAGTGCTGGTGACTTTGAACTGCTGACCTTGTGGCTAGCAACCTAGGGCTTAACCAAACACACCGCCAGGTCTCCTCTTATAAACCGATGGGGCGAGAAATAATCCTGGGGAGATATGCACTTCTTTGGGCAATCAACCATTTGAGATCAAAAGGCAAGCATTTGCCCAAGGAGAGAGCTGAGAAGCCAGGAAGAGAGAAGCTGGAAGGCCGAATGGAAACACCAACCAAGGGAAAAGTTGAACGAATACTGTTACTTTAGGGAGTCACGGCCACAAAACAAAACGTGTGAATTGTTAAATGGAAAACTTACCCTTTGCAAGCTTTCACCCAAGTCAGGATCAAATGAAAAACACCAAACCAAACAAAACTCATTTCATAGAAGTTGTTTTCAATTAAAAATAAAGATATGAATCCATCAAGGTACCGTGCTTACAACTCACAAAGAATGCTTAATTTTGCATTTTTGTGTGACATATTTTGTCATTACCTTTTACTGCCCCCTTTTCTGTAAAATATACTAAGTCTAGTTTACAGAGATGTATAAAATACACGAAATTATTTATTTTAGTACTTTGTTTCAAGATAGGAATTACAAGAGAACTTCACAGATTCTTCCTTATAACAGTAATCCATATCTTAACTTAATTCTAAGAGTACTTTCTTCATTTTTTGAAAATAACCTTTAAGAGAAAACTATTTTATTTGTTAAACCTGATTTTCTTACCTGAAATATACTATTTTCTCCGTTAGCATGTACTTGCTGTATATTTACTTTCCCACACTATCGAGGCAGATAATGCCTCATTTTCTTTTATTTTGCTACATAGAACTGTCACAACACATAACATACTTTTTAAGTTACAAACAAAAATATGCCTTGTTTTGTATTTACTTATCCAGTAATCCAGCAATCATTTGCTAGCACAAATTTTTCATGTATTAATTTATAGCAACTCCATCTTAAAGAAATTTGATATTACCTTTAAAGATTGTCTCTTAGTCACATAATTCTCAGACAGAAGCAATTTCTCATAATCTTCAAAAATCTAATAAAAAAGAAAGAAAAATTAAAGTGTAAAACCAAAAGGGATTTCTCTGTCTTGTTTGCTCGTTGCCTTTAGCTCAATGGAGCCTCACTGGGGAGCATTGTCCTTGACAGAGTAAAGTCAAGCTACTCTCCATGCTCATAAGGAAGGCTCCCTGTACTCCCCTCCTCATTTACACATGAGGGTACTGGGGAGGAGGGAGATTAAACGATGCAATTAACTTATTGTCTATTTTATTGGAATTCTGTAAACTAAAAATCAAATAGGAAAATGAAATCATTTTGAGTCCTTCCAATAAATCATTTTGAAAATCTATTCTGCTATTTTCAAAGTGTTTATTTCGTAGCCTTGGTGTTAACTATGAAAGGCAATCTGGTGGCACAATGCTTAAAGCACTTGACTAAAAGCCAAAAGGCTGGCAGTCTGAACTTCCAAGTCACTCTGAAGACAGATGTGGCGATTTGCTACCACAGATCACGGCATTTGGAAATCCTATAAGGCATTTCTAGTCTGTTCTTTAAGTTGCTGGGAGTTGTATTGTACTTAACAGCAAGAGTTGTTTGTTGTTGTTTTTTTCTTTCCATTGCGATAGCTGATTCCAGGACTAAGGGGCACTTGACCCAAGTCATGGCATTTTCAGTGGCCTCATATACATGTAAAAGCTAGACAGTGAATGCTGAGAGCTGAAGAATTGTTGCTTTTGAATTATGGTGTTGGCAAAGAATATTAAATATGCCATGGACTGTCAGAGAATAGATACAGCTAGACTCCTCTTAGAAGCAAAGATGTGGGCACTTTGTGGAAAGTACTCTGGGCATGCTATCAAGAGGGCCCAGTCCCTGGGGAAGCAGAGGATCTGTGGCGGCAAGGATAGCTCACACCGAGGGACAGCCGTGATGGGGGTGCAGAACCAGGCAGGCTGAGTACACACCGCCGATTCACACCAGAAGCTGGCTTGATGGCACCGAGTCATGTCATTAGAACTTCACTTAGGAAATCTTTATGCAAATCACCCCAGCAGTCAAACTTGGAGCTGAAGAAACGGCAGGCAGGAGGGTACTTCGGATGCTGGCCACACCAGTCCCAATTGTTTCTCTCTGGAGCACTTTCATCCCCAAGAGAAACTGGTGACCACTGGGACTCGTGGTCCACTCACTTCCTACTGTGGTTCCCAGTCAGGGCCAAGGCCTGTATTTCACACGTCGCCTCCAGGCTTGCAGAGGGATAAAGGTGAAAGAGGAACTGAAAGACGGAGAGCAACTCAGGTCCTCAGAACACTGGAGGTTAGGTTCAGCGGTGCAAATGTGTCTGGTGACAGCAAGTTGTACAAATGGGCAATAATTACTGAGAGGGAATTAGAGTAAAAGATTTTTTTTGGGGGGGGGGGGCATCACTGCTCTCCGGTGGTGGGAGTAGGAGGCCCAGCCCCACTGCTGGAATTGAACCTCCGTCCCAGTGGGCCGCAGTCCCGCACACAACCACGACGCCACCGGGGCTCAGCCCCCGAGTAAAAGATTTTAAAGTGTGTATAAATATTAAAAATTATATACAAATATAAAATCAACACAGTGGCTTTCAAGGGCTTTCAAGCTAGTGGGTTTTTAAAATTCAAGGCACTATGGTCTGTTAGAAGGACATAGTTGTTGTTTTAGGATCCCAAAGGATTATACTTTTCTTTGAAATTTTTAACACCCTTATTGTTATACAATCCACGTACCATATAATAGTTTAAGACTACTAAAAAGCGTTTTACCATCACAAAAATCCATTTTCAAACATTTTTTTCTTTTATTTATAATTACCTCCTTATTTTGCTCCAATGTCCCTTGTCATAGCCCTAGGAAACCATTCAGTTACTGTCTCTATAGATTTACCTATATTTATCCTGGGTTTCAAATAAAGGAAAACACACACAAAAGGATTTATATGTTAAATATTAAGGTATCAGACAGACACTGAGCCTCTACTTACACACTCCATCAACACAAGAACACTTTGTTGTAATAACCCAACATCCTGTGATGCTCATCTTCCCTGAAACAATCACTGAAGACAATTTAGATGTATAAGCAAATGTGAGGAAGAAAGCTGATGGTGTCTGGCTATCAAAAGATAGTGTCTGGAGTCTTAAAGGCTTGAAGATAAACAAATGGCACCTAGCTGAGAAACAACAAATTCCACATGGAAAAGCACACCAGCCTGTGTGATCATGAGGTATTGATAGAATCTGGTATCAGGTAACTAAGACCCAGAACAAAAAAATCATATGAATGTGAATGAGGGAGAATGTGGAATGGAGTCTCAAAGCCATCTGTAGACAATCAGACATCCCCTTACAGAAGAGTCACAAGGAAGACGAACCAGTCATGTTGCAGTAAAGCACCGATGAAACATACAACTTCCTCTAGTTCATTAATGCTCCCTGTCCCCGCCCCCCACCACCATGACCCCAATTCTACCTTACAAATTCAGCTAGATCAGAGCATGTACCCTGGTACAGACAAGAGCTGGCAACACAGGCAATCGAGGGCAAATAAACTGCTCAGGACCAGTAATGGGAGTAGTGATATCCGGGGAAACTGATCAAAGTGATTGACATATAATTCCCTCCCCTGCTAGATGAATGAACAACAGAAAAGTGGGCGAATGGAGACAGCATAAGACAAGAAAAAAATTTTTTTATAAATTATCAAGGGTTCATGAGGGTAGGAGGGTGGTGGAAGAAGGGGAAAAAAGGATAAACTGATACCAAGGACTCAAATAGAAAGAAAATGTTTTGAAAATGATGGCAACATATGTACAAATGTACTTGACACAAAGGATGGATGGATGGATGGATGGATGGATGGATGGATGGATGGATGGTGAAAAGCACTGTAAGAACCCACAATAAAATGATTTTAAAAAGAAAAACACATACATAAAAGGAAATTCCAATAATAAAAACAAAAGAAAATCTTCATTTTAAAAGAAAGCAGAAAATAATAAAAACTGTAACAAATTAAGAATGGATCGAAAGGATGAACAAACAATAAGGTGTTAAATTTAACCTAACTACACTTGCATTAGTCTTCTTAAAATTCACTGGGTTGGCTATTCACATCCCTGGGCAATGGTCAAAGGGGATTGATTCTCTGCAGGGTTAGTCTACATGAGGATCCTGCAAATGGATTTCTGGCTTTCATCCATAGCCTTTTGCAAACTTGATGCCCAAAACCAGTATTGTTCATCCAGTATTGTTCCCTCCTACAATCTTGCACTTTATTATTTATAATCCTTGGATCATCCAAACTGATTTGCTTCTTCCATAAGGACTTTGCTACTAACTCACCTAAATGGTTCCTTATTTTAAGACAAACCAAAGGAGACGAACTCTTGAAGGCCACAGGACTATCACAGGTTTATTATAAGGATGTTTTAAGAAAACTGAAAATTGCACTGTTTAAATGAAAAACAAGGACATTGTGCCAAGAAAAATTTCCCCATCATGGCAATGTACCTGCTCATTCAAGGATAGCATAGGACACGTGTCCTGTGAGTGCTTTGATGGGCAAACCTTAGCCTACGGCCTTGATCATGTCCTTTCAGATTTAGTTTTGTGGCCTGGTGCAAAGAACGTTTAAAGGGAACATGAGTTGAATTCCTTGAGAATGTCATAACTGCCATTTAAATTGTGGTTTAAATTGAAGAATGCTGAATTCTTTGGTGAAGGGTTACAGAGATGGAAAGAACTGTATAGGTCTAGATGCAGGAAATGTCAAGAAAGGATAGCTTCACCTTTTCCTATATTAAAATAAAAATTTCTATTAAAAAAGCTACATTTTTCTACTTACCTTGGTATATTTCAATTAAAATAGTCAAGGTAATTGTACTCTTAAATGATTTCTTAATTGTCATGGTGCATGATGATTTTGTGAGTCATAAAATTTATCTTGACAAATGTGGCAAATTTCAATTGTAACAATAAAATGCAAATAGAGGTATAAGGTATAATCTCCAAGATGACCTTTTCCTTACTTTACACTCATTCATCATATGTTTCAGTTTCATGTTTTACTGCTAAATAAGAATAAGGAAGAGTTATAACAAGCTTAAAGGAGCAAAAATTATTAAACTAATGTTCAGGTCACCTTCAGCTGTGTCTGTGGAATTAATCTAAATTACTGATTTTAATTTATTTTAGTTTATTTATAAAAAGATAAAATTAGATAAACAGGATCTGAAGAGAAAGAGTTGATAGTCTCTCAAATTATTTGCATATTATCACTTAATTTGAAGCATTAAAGCACTTTTACTTCACTCACTCCATAGGAAAAATTAGTAGTTGACCATGCCAGACTTGTTCATGTGCTATCGTACTCCCCTTGTATCTGTCAACACTTCATAAGCATATTATAAGATTCATTAAGGGGCTGAACCCCGGTGGCGTAGTGGTTGTGCGCAGGACTGCGGCCCACTGGGTTGGAGGCTCAAGTCCAACAGCAAGGCTGGGCCTCCTACTCCCACCACCAGAGGGCAGTGATGCCCCCAAAACAAAATAACAAAAAAACAAAAACAAAAAAAAGATTCATTAAGGAAGAAATGTTTCAGAGACTTTTTGATGATGATTATTAGTATTTGTGGGCTACCGGTTATCATATGCCTCTGTTGTGCCCAATTCTATCCCAATATATTGTATACAGTTGGGAAGCATGAAGTCATCCAAAATACATTGTCTATATAAATATAGATAAGGAAGAGTTTGGGGAGGGCATTGCCAAGTCTATCTTCCAAGGCCTGGTTGTGCTTGAACTACCAACCTTTGGATTATCCCTGCACTTAACTCTTTGTGCCACCCAGGGATGCCTGAATTTACTATTAGAGATGAGAACTAGTTTGGTAGTTTTACTATCAGATAAAACCAAGTACCAACTAAGTAAAATAATTTAACAAGGGAAAAGTGATCTTCCATTTATATCTACTCATTGCCCCTCAATAGCTTATTTAAAAAACAACAAAAACCTCCCAGGCCTATTGCTATCAAGTCTATTCTGACACCTAGTGACTCCATAGGGAGAAGCGGAGTTGGTCCAGAAGGCTTCCAAGGCTGTCCGTTTCATGGAAGATGACTGTCACATTTTTGCCCATGGGGTGACTGGTTGGTCAGTCAGCAGTCAAGCACTTGCATAATGCACTACCAAGGCATCTGGGTGCTTTTCATTAAAAATCAAAGCAAGAAGGGTCGATTTGTTTCTTGTAGCTACAGAACACAAGAAAAAAATGACAAACTCTTCATCTCCTGACATCCTCCGCTTTCTATAAAGCCACCTGATGACCTGGTTTCAAAGTAAACAGGTGAATTAAATATATGGTTGGTTTCCATATGGACACTAGGGTGAAGACGAAGTGATAAGCATAAAAGGAAGAGGAAAAGGATGAGGTAAACTCTTTAAAATGATTTCTACTTACAATATCATAATTTTGTTCTAAGAAGTCTGCTACCAGCACTTTATGCCTGGTTAGTAAATCCTAGAAAAAGAACAAACAAAGAAGACAAAAATTATTACAATTCATAAATTTTATACATATAGCATTTTCAAAGTTTTATAAATCTATGACTTTGAAACATATAAAAGTTTCAAAAGGATTATTTTCATTTATGTCAGAAAATTATTTCCATTATTACTAGAATACGAGTTTGGTTTATATTAAAACAAATGCAAAAATCAACTTAGCATTTAAAATTTTTACCATTATTAGAGATATGATAGAAATAATTTAATTGGTGAAACAAATGATGCCTAAATGATAAGTTTATAATATATTTCTTCAAGCCCTAACTGTACTTTGATAGTAATATAATCAATATTCAGATAAAGCTTAATATGCTCTTTTAAAATGCCTTTGAGGACAAATCAATTTTTAAAAAGCATTCTAAAATGACCTAAAATTGTATCTCCCAAGTTAATTTAACAGAGTTTTAAGCGTTTTTAGTTACCAGTTTTGAAATAGAGGTGTGGAAGGCACTGGAAACACAAGAATGAATGTGAGCATTTAACAGCATCACCGAACCTAAGACTGTGTTCTCGAGTTAGCATAACCAAGCAGCACAACAAAGTCTAGTAGTTGAAGACAAGTAGCCCTGTCTTATTGCAGCTATAAACTCATAGGAAACCTGGATAAAGCATGAAAGAGTGTTTAACTGTGTTCACCTCACCTCACAAAATTTAGTGTACTCCAAATAACTACGTCATTGCAGTCACGTACAAAATAGTATTCAGGTGTTTGGAGAAGAAATAATCATCCTTATGAAGGAAAATCAGTCTCATATGCCTTTAAATGGTTAGATGTTTTTTATACACTTAAAGGTGAACGACCTTCTCCATGTATCAGGCAGAATTTAATTAAGACTGTAGCAGGAACTTTAAATTTTCCAAAAGAAATTCTTGTACTTAATGCAAATTTAATTAAAGTTTCATAAAGTATACAAATGCTATATAACACCTTACAGAGGAAAAAAGGCAGCAGCAGTAATAGCAAAACCCATTTATTTCTCTTTGAATAACAGGAAAATATTTAAAGTGTTTTACACTGTAATTTTCAAGTTCAAAAATAAAGACTGGCAATTAACCTCTTATTACTCATTACTACACAACTTGATTAACACTTGGGTCTATTAATGAAAGATGGGGTGTTTTCCCTATACTATGCTGGAACTTGAGTTTTAAAATAAATTTTTTTTTGGTGGTCTCACTGCCCTGGTGGGAGTAGGAGGCCCAGCCTTTGCTCCTGGAGAGCTGCTACTGGATTTGAACTGTCAACCCAGTGGGCCGCAGTCCTGCCCACAACCACTATGCCACCGGGGCTCAGCCCAAAATATATATTTTTAAAAAGACAAAAAACTCTACAGGAGAGGTTTTCAACCTTCCTAATGCTGCTTCCTTTTAACATAGTTCTTCATGTTGTGGTGACCCCCAAACATAAAATCATTTTCGTTGTTACTTCATAACTATAATTTTGCTACTCTTATAATTCGGGTGACCCCTGTTAAAGGGTCGCTCAACCCCTCAAAAGGTGGCGACCCATAGGTTGACAACCGCTGCTCTACAGAGTATCCATTCCTGGACAGTTCAAAGTCTCAAAGTAAACTAACTTCTAGGGCTGAGCCCCGGTGGCGTAGTGGTTGTGTGGGGGACTGCAGCCCACTGGGATAGAGGTTCAATTCCAGCAGCGGCTCAAAGGCTGGGCCACCTACTCCCACCACCACAGAGCAGTGATGCCCCCCCAAAAAACAAAACAAAAACCTAACTTCTAGGGCTGAGCCCCGGTGGCCTAGTGGTTGTGTGCAGGACAGTGGCCCACCAGGAGCAAGACTGGGCCTCTTACTCCCCCCAAAAAAACAAAACAAAAAACTTCTATACCGGGCTGAGCCCTGGTGGCGTAAGTGGTTGAGTGCGGGACTGAGGCCCAGGGGCTTGGCGGTTCAAATCCAGTGGCGGCTCTCAGGAGCGGCACTGGGTAATACCCACGACCACCAGAGGCAGTGATGCTCACCCCCCACCCCCCCAAAAAAAACTTCTCTACCTAGAGACCTCCTGAGAGAGTACAATAGTTTTATAGCTGTCTGTTTGTTCTAAAGGATATCCGGGAACCAGCAGCTGTTCCTGGGGAGAAAGATGGTGCTGTCTACATCCTTAAAGAATTACAATTTGTGTGTGGGGAATGATGATGGCAGCGGACGTGCGAGGGTTCTTGTCACAGTATGTTTATTTATGTATTGGAAAAATGATGTACGAGCCCCTAATAAAGTGATTTTTAATTTAAAAAATACAAATAATAAAAAAAGAATTATAGTTTGTGTCTAATAGAGCCATTATGCCTATCTAACTTGATGACAATGAGTGTGGTTTGATTTTTCAAGCACCCACTTCCAAATCTTGAAGAAATGTCCCCTGGAGTCTATCAAGGTTTCTTCCTAGGCTGCACACACTATGTGACTAGCTGCATTTTCTCTAGTCCTTTCACCTGCTAACCACAGTCGTCAACCTGAAAGGTGAGGACTGTGCTCTCTCAGGGTCACGGGCCCTGCATACAGACCACGGCAGTTGTGTAGCACAACCACTTAGCAGGAGTGCTACTGTCTCAGGCAAAAGGACTAAGTCCAGAGACATGTCATGATGCTCAATTCACATGTTTATTCTTCAAAGAGGCAACAAATTACATGACCAGCATATTTATAAGTAATATAATGATGCCCTTTAAATAATTTGAGAAATACACAGTCACCATCAGGCAATACATCATAGGAGTGCTCAGAGCAATACGATGTCTCCGTTGAAGGAGCTCTGGTCTTGTCTGCCACCGGTAAGGTTTTTAAACACTAAAGTAACTAAGTTTGCTTTTATATCATTATTACATAGCTAGTCCTTTCTGATAGTTTTGATAAATTTTACCAGAGGGCATCTGGAACTTACTTACTTGTACTTTCAATATGGAGGGGCTTTTTGCTCATGTCAGCTACCTAGAGAGGTTTGCCTTTGGTTACACATTACTTTCCCAAAGAAAGGAATACATACATTTCAATAATCTCACTGAATGTTAAAGGACTCAATGAACCAGTAGAGAGACAGAGAGTAGCACAATGGATAATAAAACAAAATCCATCAATTTGCTGCCTACAAGAAACATACATCACAAACAGAGACGTGAACAGACTAAAAATCAGGGACCAGACAAAAGTAGGCCAAGCAGGCATCAACCAAAAGAAAGCATAGATAGCAATATTAATATCTGAAAAAATAAACTGTAAGGCAAGTAAAATGGTGAGAGACAAGAAGGGACAATACATAATGACCAAGGGAACAGTAGACCATGAAGACCTAACTATAACAAACATATATGCACCCAGTAAAAGACGCTCAAAATACATCAATCAAATCCTTCCAGATTTGAAAAGGGATATAGAAACCTTGACAATAATAACAGGAGACTCCAATTTGCCACTATCAGGGAAAGACAGAACATCAAGAAAAAAACAAGAAAGACACAAGAAAGCTTAACAAAATCAACCTTGTATAGATATACAGACTGCTCCATCCAACAAAACATTCTTCTTCAACACACATGGAACATTCTCAAGAATAGACCACATACTAAGACAAAAAGTATGCCTCGACAAAATCAGAAAAATGAGGTTCAATACTATATATTCTCAGATCACAACACTATAAAATTAGAAATCAACAATAAAACAAACAGGTGCACACCTTGATATTTAACAATATAACACTAAAAATAATTGGATAATAAAGAGAGGCAGAAATTTAAAAATTCCTTGAGACAAATAAGAACAACAACACAGTATATCAAAACTGTTGGGATAACGTAAAAGCCAAGTTTACATCAACACACACATGAAAACAGAGGAGAAATTCAAAATCAACACACAAACACAACACCTTCAAGAACCGGAACAAGGACAAAAACATAAACCCTTCATTAAAGAAAGGAAGAAGCCATAAAGATCAAGGCAGAACTAAATTGCATGGATAACAAGAAAATGAACAAGACAAGAAGCTTTTGAAAGGATTTAAAAAATTAGACTATTGTCAAGTTTAAATAATGGAAAAAAAAGAAGGAAAGATGTAAAAACCTACAATGAGATGAAAAGGATAACATTAAAACAGATCTAAATGAAATAAAAAGAATAGCACAGTACTATAAAAAAATTCTATTCAAACAAATTTGGCAATTCAGAAAAAATGGACAGATGCCTAGAAAAACATAACTCACTCAAATTAATGCAGACAGATAATGAAAAATTCAACAGACTCATAACAAAAAAAGAAATACAGCAGGTGATTATTAGAAAAAAATCAGTAAAATCTACCACATCAACAAGGCAAAGAATCAAAAGTCCATGATCATATTAATAGATGTCAAAAAGTGGTTCACAATATCCAACACCCATTTTTGATCAAAACATTTAACAAAATGCATGTAAAAGGGGAATTTCTCAACATACTGAAAGTCATATATAAAAAAAACAACAGCCAACACAAAATCAATGGAAAAAAGTTAGAAACAATTCCACTGAAAACAGGGACCAGACACGGATATCCCCTACACCATTCTTTTTAAAAAATCATTTTAAATTTTTTTAATGAGGACTCTCACAATGCTTATTACAATCCACACATCAATTGCATCAGGCATATTTGTACGTATTTTCCCACCACTCTTTTCTAGACACTTACTTTCTATTGAGCCCTTGGTATCAGTTCCTCTTCCCCCTCCCCACCCTTGTGACCCCTTGATAGATTAGAAATTATTGTTATTTTCATATCTCACATTGACCACGGTCTCCCTTCCTCCAAGGTTTCCATCATTCTTTCCCCAGGAGGGGGGAGGGGTGTGGTTGTGTGTTGGTCACTGTGTTCAGTTTCCCCTTCTTTCCCTCCTCCTCCCACTTCACCCTTTCCATCTGGTATCTCTCCATTCCTACTCCTGGGTTGCATGTGTTGTAAGCTCTTATCTCTTATCTATACCTGTGTACATGCTCTGTCTAGTCTGATGTAGGAGGCATTACTGGGGACATGATGGTGGAGGGGTGAGCAGCCTCAAGGGACCAGACGAATATTGTGTGTGTCATCGTTGCTTTACTGCACTCTGGTTAGCTCAGCCCTTCCCTATGACTCCTCTGTGGGGAATATTATATTATCTACAGATGGGCTTTGGGTCTCCGCTCTGATTGCCCTCATTCTTTAACCAAATAGTTTTGTTTATTTTGATTGTTAAGGATTTTCTGATGCCTGTTACCTGGTACTGAAGACACCTCATGATCACACAGGTTGGTGTGCTTCTTCCATGTGGGTTTGTTGTTTCACTGCTGGATGGCCGCTTGTTTCACTTCAAGCATTTAAGTCCCCAGACACTGTATCTTTTAATAGCTGAGCACCACCTGTCTTCTTTACCACATTTGCTTATGCAACCATTTTTGTCTTCAGTGATTGTGTCAGAGGGTGAGCATCTCAGATTGCCAATTTGTTAGCAAAATGTGGGGCTGGGCTGAGCCCCGGTGGCGTAGTGGTTGTGCACGAGACTGCGGCTCACTGGGACGGAGGTTCAATTCCAGCAGTGGCCCTGGGCCTCCTACTCCCACCACCGGAGAGCAGTGATGCCCCCCAAACAACAACAACAACAACAACAACAACAAAAAGAAAAATGTGGGGCTGAGCCCCAGTGGCATAGTGGTTGTGCGCGAGACTGCAGCCCATTGGGTTGGAGGTTCAAATCCAGCAGCAAGGCTGGGCCTCTTACTCCTACCACCAGAGAGCAGTGATGCCCCAAAAACCAAAAAAAAAGAAAAGAAAAGAAAAATGTGTTCTTGTATTGAGGGAGGGTGTGAGCAGAGGCCCAGAGTACATCTATTACCTCAGCCCTTCACCTTTCTCACTCAATATTATGCTGTAAGTGTTCACTAGAGCCATTAGACAACATAAAGAAACCAAGGCACTACAAACAGGCAGAGAAGCTTACTTGCAGATATGATGCTATCTTAGAAAACCACAAAGTCTTCTCAAAAGGTCTACTGGAAACAATTGAGGGATAGGTTATAAAATTAACAACCAGAAATCAATCAGATTTCTGTATACCAGTGAAGCGAGCTATGGAAAAGACATTAAGAAAACAACACCATTTACAATAACTACACAAAAGATGAAATAGAAATAAATCTAATTTTAAAAAATCCTATAAGTGAAAGTCACAGAACATTACTACAAGAAACAAAAAAAAGGCTTACATAAGTACAAAAATGCCCCATACTCATGGGTAGACAGATTTAATATTGTGAAAATGGCAATACTATCTAAAGCAATCTAGAAATACAACACAATCCCAATTTAAGTTCCAACTACAGTCTTTAAAGAAATAGAAAAACTAATTAGCAATTACTTGTGGTTGGGAAAAGACCCAGGATACCCAAAGGACTTCTTAAAAAGAAGAACCAAATATAAAACTTTGCACTGTGTGGCCTTGTTGGGAAAGTGAGCATCATGAAATGCCAATTTAATAGAACAAAGCGTTCTTGCATTGAGGAAGTACTTGTGGAGTCTAATGCCCATCTGCTATCTTAATATTAACCCTATAGGCATGTACATAGGCAAATATATTTATATATGATGATGCAGAAATAGTTCTACATGCATGTACTTAAGATGTTTTTAATTAAAAATTTATACATGACTATAGTTAAGTTAAAGTATGTATACTCAAGAAGAAATAGAGGTAAATTTGGGATTATGTAAATAGACAATTAAATTGCTGCTACAAATTTTTTTTTTGGTTTTGGGGCCATCACTGCCCTCTGGTGGTGGGAGTAGGAGGCCCAGTCTTGCTGCTGGATTTGAACCTCCAACCCAGTAGGCCGCAGTCCTGTGCACAACCACTACACCACCGGGGCTCAGCCCACTGCTACAATTTTAAATAAATTTATCTGAATAGATGGAGCACCTATAAAAAATTGAAAATCAAAATTTTCAACAATGCTGTTGTTACATCATCAAGTGAAAATATATTTAGAATCCCTGATTTAGAATGGTCTTCAGGGCCAATTTGGTAGGCACTGAAGAAAATTATATTCTATTTATTTTATCATTATAACTATTGATACCAAAACCAGTTCTAGCAACTTGATCATCCCAATCCACTTCATCCACTTGATATCAAATGGCATTTTGCTGTTTTCCAAATTTTTTTTTTGCCTTTGGGGGCTGGAGATTTGCCACCATTTAATATCAACATGCCAATTCCCCAAAAAAGGAATCTCCAATAAGAATCACTGAATTACCTCCTAAAATAAAAACCTTGAAGGTGATCTCACTCATTGTATGTCTACATTTTGGTATTTCTGCTCTGAAATCAGAGACGCTATCTTCTAATATCCTCTCTCAACAACTTTTTGGTTATTTTGTTAACGTCCCTGTACATTCTTTAAGTAAAGTGCAATGAAACGTATTTCCCATGTAATAATAAAGTAGATAATGAGTTTGTAAAAAAAGACAAATGAAGGGGCTGAACCCTGGTGGTGTAGTGGTTGTGCGCGGGACTGCGGCCCACTGGGATGGAGGTTCAATTCCAGCAGTGGGCTGGACCTCCTACTCCCACCACCAGAGGGCAGTGATGCCCCCCCCCAAAAAAGACAAATGATTACCCAAAACATATACAATACAGTAGTATTTTAGTATGTAGGAATTTAAGAACTGTGCTTATAAAATGATGTAGCATTCTTAGTATTCAAAGATGTACTTCTTGCTCTCACAGCAGTATTCAGCTCTCCCTGGAAATAACCATTGATACTGTCTTTAATATATCCTTCCAGAGCTACGCACGCAATACATAGATAGCTTTATATATCAGTTTATACAGTTTACATTATTTTTTATCATAAATGACAGCTTGATATACAAAGACTAGGAGCCCTGATGGTGCAGTGGTTCCATGTTGGGCTACAATCCACATGTTCAACCATTCGAAACCACCAGCATCTCCTTGGGAGAAAGATTGAACTTTCTACTCCCCATTAGCAGGTACAGTCTGAGACACCCACAGGAGAGTCACGATGAGTCAGCAATGTTTAGTGGAAGTGAGCTTTTTTTAATCTGTTATTTTTTAATTATCTTAAGTCTTATGATCACATGATTTTTAAATGTGTCCCAATAAGGTATCTCCTCTACCTTAGTTTTTCTAATGACTTGCTAAAAACGCCAATCATATATTCAATAGTTCAACAGTTTTATGTGGTTTTGAATAGCTGTTTGAAAGATGTATCTTGAATGATGGCTTACAAACAAATGCAAATTTCAACTTGCTATCACCTCATGCTGACTTAAGAGCATCTGACCTTATCACTCCTCCATAAAATGTGAAAAATGTTCAATATTCTTTATTTGAAATCATACAAAAATCACACTGAAATGATGTTTGCTACCATAATTAAAATACAATATTTCAGACAGGAAATTTTAATGAGATTGATATATCTAAGAGCAAAAAGATAAAAGTAGCTATTGCTATCTTATCTTCAACCCTTGCATTTAAATAGGTTCATGAATACAAACTGAAACAGATGAGCCTTTGTTTCATGAGGCAGTGTAGAGACTTCCCAGTATTCAAATATATTCACAAAGAATAAATAAATAAATAAGGGTTGCGCCCCGGTGGCATAGTGGTTGTGCGCAGGACTGCGGCCCACTGGGATGGAGGTTCGATTCCAGCTCCACGGAGCAAAGGCTGGGCCTCCTACTCTCACCACCTGAGGGCAGTGATGCCCCCCCCCAAATATATATATATTCATAAAATCAGATATATAAATCTAGATATAAAATCAACCTATAGGTTATTAGATGGCATGCACCATCTTATGTGCAAAATTCAACATTACCAGTCCAACCTAGCCAGCTTCAGAAGTCCAATCATACCTTAGAAAAAGCAAAGATAACACCTACAGAACAGATATTCTAAAATTTAAAAATTTGAAAGCTTGATTAGAGTCATGAAACCACAGTCAACTTTTAATTTAATTGACTGTCCAACCAAAATATTCTATCAGTTATTAATGATCTGATATCTGGCATATAAGATCAATATAAATTTTAAAAAAGTTGTAAGGGGCTGAGCCCCGGTGGCATAGTGGTTGTGCGTGGGACTGCGGCCTACTGGGATGGAGGTTCAATTCCAGCTCTATGGAGCAAAGGCTGAGCCTCCACCAGAGGGCAGTGATGCCAAAAAAAACAAAAACAAAACAAAGCAAAAAAGTTGTAAAAGAAAGCAAACAAAAAAAAAGTTGTAAAACATTCCTATTTTATGATTAAAAATTGCAGTGGCCCACTATTACACATTAGTACTTTGCCTGAAAAAAGTGATCAATTGGCGGAGCCCCGGTGGCGTAGTGGTTGTGCGCGGGACTGCAGCCCACTGGAATGGAGGTTCAATTCCAGCTCCACGGAGCAAAGGTTGGGCCTCCTACTCCCACCACCTGAGGGCAGTGATGCCAAAAAAAAAAAAAAAGTGATCAATTCTGCTCTTTCTCCCTTCTTATCTCCAGCAAATATAATTTTCGTTCCAGGGATGTACAAGGGGTTACTGAAGAAAACCTCAAAGTACTCTCCACTACACTTAATACGTCTGTCAAATCTGCAATTCTGTTCTTGGAAACATTTTTCAGACTCATCTGTTTGGATGACTGACAGCACCTCTCTTGTTTTTTTCTTCACCCCTTCTCTGTCCACTTTCGGGAGGGTACCCCTTGTACTTCTTGAGAGACTCCAAATCCTCCAGCTGCATGGCCCCGCCCCCGCAGGTGATACCTTTGCTCTGATTGCCATCTTTGTGAGGGAATCTAGGGGCGTGACTGGTCTTCTGCCCCAAGAAACCATGCAGATTGGGCGCCGTCTTGTGTTTGTCTGCCCCACCCCATTTCCACAGTGCGGCACTGGGAACACTTCTGAACAAAGATCTTCTTGCCCTTCTCAAGAATTCACTTTCTTGTTGAACACCCCACACCATTACACTAAACTTCTATATTAGAATAAATTCTGCATCATTTTGTAGTATGCCTTCTGAGTGTCTCCAGAATGTGGAAATTATGCTCACTACTTACTGATATTAAAGATTCACAGCATACAGGTTGGCTACTCTAAGCCTAAGGAAGATAAGTTTGATTGCTTTTTAAATTGTTTCTTAAGCAGTCAACTGACCATCCCCAAATGTTGAAACTCTATAAACAACCTGTGTCAGATAAAGTGAAATAATTTACCTTAAATGTAGCAAAGGCATCTGAAGCAATATCAAATGTTGACAATTCCACATACTTAAAGAAATCTCTGAACTGATTGGAAAAGAGGATGACTTTGGCAAGTGACTCATGGCGAATACATTCTCTTAGCATTATCCCGCAACGTAAGGCAATTTGTGGGGCTTCATATCTAAAGCATAAACAAGAGAAAATAGAGGATGGCATTATCCTGTTAGCCCTGCTATTAACAAAAAGGCTATCAAAATAATCATTTAAATACAGTTGGTTCTTGAGTTCTCTTGAGTCACCCTGGTGTCACCTGCGAGCATCCGTGCACTGCATGGACCCCTGACCCACTGCTCTCTGGTACCTGCCATTCTTCGAGATGCCTGAGGAAGTGCACCATGGAGAGCAGGAGGTGGAGACCTTCACCTTTCAGGCAGAGATTGCCCAACTCATGTCACTCATCATCAATACCTTCTATTCTAACAAGGAAATTTTCCTTTGGGAGTTGATCTCTAATGCTTCTGATGCCTTGGACAAGATTTGTGATGAGAGCCTGGCAGACCCTTCCAAGTTGGACAGTGGTAACGAACTGAAAATCAACATCATCCCCAGCCTCCAGTAGTGCATCCTTACTCTAGTGGATGCAGACATTGGCATGACCAAAGCTGATCTCATCAATAACCTGGGAACCATTGCCAAGGCTGGTACCAAAGCATTCATTTAGGCTCCACAGCCTGGTGCAGACATCTCTGCGATCAGGCAATTTGGTGCTAGCTTTTATTCTGTCTACTTGGTGGCAGAGAAAGTGATTATGATCACAAAACACAAGGATGATGGGCAGTATGCCTGGGAGTCTTCTGCTGGGGGCTTCTGCGCTGTCTGTGCTGACCATGGTAAGCCCATTGGTCAGGGAACTAAAGTGATTCTGCACCTCAAAGAAGACCAGACAGAGTACCTAGAGGAGAGGTGAATCAAAGAAGGAGTGAAGAAGCACTCACAGTTCATTGGCTACCCCATCTAGAGAAGGAACGGGAGAAGGAAATCAGTGATGACGAAATCGAGGAAGAGAAGGGTGAGAAAGAAGAAGAAAAGATGATGAGGAGAAGCCCAAGACTGAAGATGTGGGCTCCAACGAGGAGGATAACAGTAATAAAGACAAGAAGAAATTCAAGAAGTTTAAGGAGAAGTACATTGACAGCGAAGAACTAAACAAGTCCAAGGCCATTTGGAAGACAAATCTTGATGCTATATCTGTGAGGATTATGGAGAATTCCACAAGAGTCTTATTAATGACTGGGAAGACCATTAGGCACTCAAGCACTTTTCTGTAGATCAATTGCAATTCAGGGCACTGTTGTTTATCCCTCACCAGGCTCCCTTTGACCTCATTGAGAACAGGAAGAAAAAGAACATTAAGCTTTATGTCCGCCGAGTATTCACCATGGACAGCGGTGACGAGTTAATGTCAGAGTATCTCAACTTTATCCGTGGTGTGTTTGACTCTGAGGACCTGCCCCTCAACATCTCCTGAGAGATACTCCAACACAGCAAGCTCTTGAAGGTCATCCACAAAAAAACACTGTCAAGAAGTACCTTGAGCTCTTCTCTGAGTTGGCAGAAGACAAGAAGAACTAAGGCCTTCCCCCAAACTAAGAAATTTTATAAGGCCTTCCCCAAAAACTTGAAACTTGGAATCCACAAGGACTTCACCAGCCGGCAGGGCCTTTCTGAGTTGCTGCGCTACCACACCTCCTAGTCTGGAGACGAGATGACTTCCCTCTCAGAATATATTTCCTACATGAAGAAGACCCAGAAGTCAACCTATTATATCACTGGTGAGAGTAAAGAGCAGGTAGCCAATTCTACTTTTGTGGAGCATGTGCAGAAGCAAGGCTAAGAGATGGTCTACATGACCGAGTCGATGGATGAGTTCAACGGATGTGTGCAACGGATCAACAAGTTTGATGGGAAGAGTTTGGTCTCAGTGACCAAAGAGAGGCTGGAACTTCTGGAGGATGAAGAAGAGAAAAAGAAAATGGAGGAGAGCAAGGCAAAGTTTGAGAACCTGTGCTAACTCATGAAAGAAATTTTGGATAAGAAGATTGAGAGGGTGATAATCTCTAATAGACTTGTCTTCACCCTGCTGTCTTGTGACTAGTACGTATGGCTGGACGGCCAATGTGGAGTTGATCATGAAAGCCCAGGCTCTTCGGGAAAACTCCACAATGGATTACATGATGGCCCCAAAGCGCCTGGAGATCAACCTGGACCATCCCACTGTAGACGCTGAGACAGAAGGTTGAGGCTGACAAGAATGACAAAGCCATCAAGGACCCGGTGCTGCTGCTGTTTGAAACAGCACTGCTCTCCTCTGGCTTCTCCCTTGAGGACCCTCAGATTCACTCCAACCCCATCTACCGCATGATCCACCTTGGTTTAGGCATTGATGAAGATGAGACGACAGGCGAGGAGCCCAGCACTGCTGTTCCTGGTGACATTCCTCCCCTCGAGGGTGATGAAGATGTATCTCACATGGAGGAAGTAGATTAGGCCATCCTACTCTCAAACCTTGTGCCCTCTGTGTAGTGTCCCCATGACTTGAGTGACCCTAGCCCACCTGGGCTCTGCAACCGCTGTTAACTAGTGGTTTCTCCCCTCCTATTCTTGTGTGTAAAGCAGGATCTAAGGCCCCCATACCCTGTCCCCTCCTTTCTTTAGGAATGGAGTTAGTTGTTGTGTATCCAGGAGGTTTCTTTTTGTGTTTTATTTGTTGTATTAAAGTATGCAAAATAAAGAAGATGCCATTTAAAAAAATATATATGTAGGTAGGTAGTTCTTGACTTACAATGTATTTAAATATGAGCAAGCACACTTATGACTTATATTATATTATGTATATATTAAATATGTATATGTAAGATATGCATAAATCTTATCATTAGCAATAAATACTACATATAATGTGATACCACATTACAAGGTCCATATGGGCAACTTTCACTTACTTTCTCACTAGAAAGGCCATCCCATTCTCAGGGATAATCTTAAACCTTCCACAAATAGAGTTAATGTTGTAAATGATAAAATGTTAACATTGTCCATTTTCTATAAATGTTTTAATGTACATATTAAAATATATCTGTAGAGCTATAGGTAACGTTTCTAACTACTAAAGACAAATAAGAATCATATTTATAAAGATACTGATAATAATAATAAACAAAAAAAAGAGAGTGAGAGTAGTTTCAATTTAAGGCAGAACCAACTTGGGGTAGTCATTGAAATGAAACCTAGTAGGTTTGGAACTACTTACCTTGTTAACAGAAGTGTACAGTTACAGTTCATTTAAACATCAGTCACTTATTATCTATTCAACACCTACTATTGACTGGAGATTTAACAGTAAACATGGCCAAATCACTACTTTATAATGACTATATTTTCTAGTGTATGTGTGTCAGGTTTTGGGAAAAGGCAGACTATAAACAGTAAAATGGTAATTTTAAAAATACTTTGAAAACTGAAAAAAAAAATCCAACAGGTAATATATGGAGTGTGATGGCAAGGACTCTCCTAAGAGAATTGCACTGGGAAATCTCACCCTATTTACTCCACAGGCCTGATCCTGCCAGTTACAGACCTACTTTATTTTTCAAAACTCAAAGAGCCAATGTGTGCTTCTCAGAGATATCAACATTGTTGTTTCATTATGGCATAAATTGAAGAGCACAGGATTCTTCAGGGAAGAATTCCAACCATAAGCAAACTCCTGCCATCGAGAGGGTTCTGACTCCTAGTGGCCCTCTGGGAGAGGGCAGAAGAGCCCCTGTGAGTTTCTGAGCAGTACATGTTCATGGGAGGAGGAAGCCTGGCTTTTCTCCTGCAGAGCTGCTGAGTCAAACTGCTGATGACCTCACGGCGAGCAGCCTAACAACGTGGATGCTGCTCTACCAGAGCTCCTGCAGGGCAGGGTTTGAGAGACGGAAGCACTGCCTTCAGAAGTGGAAGCTATGGTGAACAACTACAGATTAATATTTTGAAGTTATGCTTAATAATAATTGTCATTTTTAGCAATACTTACCCTTCTATATAACCTTAAATTCTATTTGTTTAACATTGTCCTTTGCATATATTTCCATTTGTAGTCTAACTTTTAAAATAATAGAGACAATAATTTCTTGGATTAACATTTTTGAAGCATTATTTTGTTAAGGACTCATCATAATGTACTGAGTTAGGTGTTATTACTTCTCTCTCCATTTTTCAAGGAGGAAATACAGGTTAAGCAATGTGATCAACGTCCTGTAGGAAGGCGTATGTAACAATGCATAGCCAATGGTGTATATTGCAACATTATTTTAGTTGGAGGTATTTTCATAAATCTTATCCTTATTTTACAGGGAGGGAAATGGAGACTAAGAAACTAACTAATGGCACAGAGCCAGGAAGTGGATAATCAAATTGAAATAAAAAAATAATCAAATTGAAATTCAATAATTTTCTTTAATAGAAGACAAAGTTAACATTTTCCAAAAGTGTAAATAAAAAAACACTAACAGAAAATAGAAGAGATAAGAAACCAATCCAGGAAATGTAACTTTGATGAACATGGATACTAGAAAGTAATAATAGAGACAAGAGACAGGAACACATTCGTAAAGACATAATGTGACAGAGAAGATTAGTTGTCCACCCAAATCCATTCTTCTCTTCTTCTTGGGCACATATCTCAGAATCTCTTAGGAATTAAGGGGTCATGCAAATAAGCACTCTCAAATGGAATGTTTGTGTGGGAGCAATGTGAGCCATTTCCAGGCAGGCTCATAAATTCTTCCATGTATTTTCTCCTTCCTGTGGGTTGAAATGCCAACGGTTGAAAGGATATTAGAAAACCACTCGTAGAAGATGGCAAAAGCCTCCTTAGCCTGGCTCCCATGTCCCTGGGGCAAAAAAGCCCTGTTGACTGAACACATCTTCCTTCCATGATTATAGAAGAAACAAACATACCTTGAGCCACCTTATTCTGGATACTCTGTGTAATAATTTCAACCCACCTAAGTAAAACATAGTCCATGGGTGATACAAACAGTTCATGCATTTGCCTGGTAACTAAAATAATGGATATTTGATTTCACCCAGAGGGTTTGGTAATCTACTACGATCGAGAATCCTTTGGAGTACAGTTCTACTCTGACATGGTCTCAACTGGAAGCAAATTGGCATCACTCCAGTTTTTTCTTTTTATCTTCACATTTACTTTCATCACAATTCTTAATTTTATCGGGCTGAGCTCCAGTGGCGTAGTGGTTGAGTGCGGGACTGCGGTCCACTGGCTTGGCGGTTCAAATCCAGCAGCAGCTCTCCAGGAGCAAGGTTGGGCCCTCCACTCCCACCAGAGGGCAGTGATGCCCCCCCTCCCAAAACAATTTCTTAATTTTATCAATAAACAGGAATGATGGAGATAGTGGAAAAACTAAATTACTATCTAGCCCTTGAGCTCGAAATATATTGTTTAAAATTGATAGTACGGAAATCAAGGTAGTCCATTATTTAGCAGTATAAGGAGTCCCCGGGTTACCAATAGGATCTGCTCTAAATTGTGTCTTTCAGATGTTGTAGGTCAGTTGGAACCAGTGATAATGGCTCATATTTAGCCCTAATTAGTTAAAAAAAAAGACCCTGAATCCATTTTCATTATTTAAAATTTACATGTTCAGCAAGTAAATGTGGTTGTAATACAGAATTCTTTGTGAGCAGGAGTTAGTTCAAACATTTCAGAGGAGGACGAATTTACATGACGTAGGAACTGGATTTTAAAGAGAGGCACCCTGCTAGAAACTGACAGTGTCCTGCCCAAAGTTGGTGATCTATCATCCCGCTTTGAATGTGTGTGATCTCATTCACCAGGATCCCGAAGGGCTTACTACAACTCTATTCCAGTGCACAGATCCATAATGTGTCCTGTTCTAGTTACCATGATCCAATTTGTAAACACTCAGGCTTGTTCATCCATGATCAAACCACTCTGCAGCCCATCAGAACCTGCCTGATTAAGTTGAATACTCATAAACCAAAGGACTCCTTTATAGAGGTCCCCAGGTGAATAAGAGAGGAGATGAAAATGGTGGTCTCTGAGGAACAGGAGAGGAGGATGGAGAAGAGGCAGAGAGCCACTTATATCTGATTATTAAACTGTATATTATGTGCTATTGCTGCTGTTAGGTGCCATGGAGTTGATTTCAACGTGACTAGAACTGCCCCAAAGGGCTTTCTAGGCTGGGGTCTTTATGGGAGAAATTACTCGGTCTTTCTACTGCAGAGATACAGGAGTGTTGGAACCTCCAATCTTCCAATTAACAGTTGAGCGTTTAACCATTTATACCGCTAGGGCTCCTTGTATTATATATATATTACTTTCATAAAAGTGATGTGCATATTATTGTCTATGCACCTCTATCTGGACAAGATATGTGGGATGAACAATCCAGAGGAGAAAGCAATGGGACGGTGGTTCCAAGGGACACAGGAGAGGGAGGGGGAGAGATGGGGGGAAAGGAGGGAGAGGGGTTCCAATAAACCCAGGGGCAGGGAAAGTGTAAGTAATCTAAAATTGATGGCGAGGAGGGCATAGGATGCTACAGTGGGGCGAGGGGGGGGTATTGATCAAGAACAATACAGCCAAGAAAAATTACCCAAACAAGAATGAAAGCCAAACATGACAGTGCGACAGGAAGAAAGTAAAAGGAAAGAAAGGAAAGAACTGGGAAGCAAAGGAGAATTATAAAGTCTAAACACAGGTATATATATATATATATATATATATATATGTATATATATACACACACACACACACACACACATATAATACATTTATACACAATGACAGGGGAATGGAGTGTGTACATATATTTGTTTATAAAGTAATATGGTAGCCAATGGATATTGGTCCTCCACTCAAGTACTCCCAATTTATTCTACTAACATGTCACTCTGTGATGTTTGCCTTCCCTGACACAATCATTGAAGACAAATGGGTGTATAAGCAAGTGTGGTGAAGAAAGCTAATGGTGCCTGGCTATCAAAAGATATAGCGTCTGGGGTCTTAAAAGCTTGAAGGTAAACAAGATGTCATCTAGCTCAAAAGCAAGAAAGCCCACATGGAAGAAGCACACCAGCCTGTGTGATCACAAGGTGTCGAAGGGATCAGGTATCAGACATCAAAGAACAAAACCGCAAATCATTGTGAATGAGGGGGAGTGTAGATTGGTGACCCAAAGCCCATCTGTAGGCCACTGGACATCCCCTGACAGAAGGGTCACAGGGAGATGAGCCAGTCAGGGTGCACTGTAGCAACGATGAAACATACACCTTTCTTCTAGTTCTTTAATGCTCTCCCTCCCCACCCCACCATCATGATCTCAGTTCTACCTTACAAATCCATCTAGACCAGAGGATGTGCACTGGTACAGATAAGAACTGAAAGCACAGAAAATCCAGGATGGATGATCCGTTCAGGACCAGTGGTGAGAGTGGTGACACTGGGAAGGAGGAAGACAAGCGGGACATGAGGGGGAGCCAATCACAAGGATCTACATATAACCTCCTCTCTGGGGTATAGACAACAGAAAAGTGGGTGAGGGGAGTCAGACAGTGGAAGATATGACAAGATAATTTATAAATCATCAAGGGTTTATGAGGGAGGGAGAAGTGGGGAGAATGGGGGGAAAATGAGGAACTGATACCAAGGGCTCAAGTGGAAAGCAAAAGTTTTGAGAATTATGCGGGCAACAAATGTACAAATGTGATTAACACAATGGCTGGATGTATGGATTGTGATAAGAGCTGTATGAGCCCCCAATAAAATGATTTTAAAAAATCAAATCAAAGGACCAATAAGGGGAGTGGCGATACTAGGAGGGAAGTGTGGAGGTGGGCGAGTAAGGGGAAACCGATCATAATGATCGACATATGGGCTCCATCCCAGGGGGACTGACAGCAGAAAAATGGGTGAAATGAAACAGCAATCGGTGTAAGACATGAAAAAAATGTAATAATAATTTCTAAAGTATGGGACTGAGCCCTGGTGGCTTAAGTGGTTGAGTGCAGGACTGCGGCCTGCAGGCTTAGTGGTTCAAATCCAGCGGTGGCTCTCAGGAGCCACGCTGGGTAGCTTCCATGACCACCAGAGGGCAGTGATGCCCAAAAAAGAAATAATTTCTAAATGATGAAGGGGGCCTGGGGGAAGGGAGGGAGGGAGAAAAATGAGCTGATGCCAGACGCTCAAGTAGAAAGAAAATGCTTTGAAATAGATGATTACAACATATATAAAGATGTATTTTGACAAAATGGGTATGTCTAGATTGTGAAAAGAGCTGTAAGAGCCCCCAGTAAAACAAAATAAATACTAAAAAAATGTACAAGGGAGGATTTGGGAATGGATGTAGAGAATAGGTATGACTTGAAAAGATGAGAGCTGCAAAATAAAGACTCATGGTAGTTTGAGAAAGTAGCGAAGGGGAGGAAAAAGTAGTCTGGTACCTCTAAGCCTTGCTGTAACTAAATCTGTGGTCTTAAGTGTTTAGAACAGCCTCAAAATAACCAGAACACTTTTGTAAACATGCATAAATAAAAAATAATAATTGGTAATTCTGCTACTTAGTCTGACTTCCTCCTTTATGATACCATGTAAGGAGCCCTGGTGGCTTAGGCATTGAGCTACTACCCACAAGGGGAGTGGTTCAAGGCCCGGAACTTCTCGGGAGTATAGGGTGGCTGAGTCAGAATCGATTTGATGGGAGTGAGTTTTCATTGTGTGTACAGTAATAGTTACTCTGTCCGCACAGAAGAAGAATAACAATGAGAATAATTGTGCGAGTGCATGTGCATGTGTGTGTAGCAAGAGAATCTGTCTTAAACAGGAAAAAGGTAAATGGTTTGGTAGCAAAAGGGTAGAGTGGAAAGCACAAGCAGTCCAAAAGTATAATAATGAGAAGAGATGGAGCTAACAGAGAAGTTGAGGAAAGGGAGTCATAATGAAATTATTTGCAACAAAGAGCTGCAAAGACAGGACGTCCCTACGGTGTACAGAAGTATGTAGACACAGATTTGTAGGGCTGATTTCCTGGCTAATATCGCTCCTGACTGCCAGCTAGAAGCTTTTAACCACTCTTCTGAACCCAGAGCTACTTCCACGGAAGTTGTGCACCTACCCTTTGAAGAGCATAAAGAGGATATGAGGATGAGCACTGATGTATTCCACAGTGGGGCTCCGAGTACCTATCTGTCTTCTCAGGATGTTGTTAAATATCTGGGTCACATCTTTCTTTCCCTATTAAAGAAACAAACAACAAATGAATGCAAATGTTAAATGGGTGAGTGTGTGGTATGTGAATTCCATCCTCACACCCCCACTCCCCTGCCCACAGAATGAGCACTGACCTTTAATATCAAAACATTTGACAATTCTCTCTTTAGGGCTGTCTTTAAAACAGTGTCTCCACAAAATAGATGCAGACCTTTCCACGGATTTTGCACTGTGGGGAATTTGACCAATTGGCAGTCAGTTTCTCATGGAAGTAAACAAAAAGGTCTATAAGGGTATAAGCCAATAGTGAACGACACTTTAATTCCCTTTTTTTTGGGGGGGGGGCATCACTGCCCTCTGGTGGTGGGAGTAGGAGGCCCAGCCTTTGCTCCTTGGAGGTGGAATTGAACCTCCATCCCAGGGGGCCGCAGTCCCGCGCACAACCACTACGCCACCAGGGCTCAGCCCCATTAATTCCCTTTTTTTAACCTTTGAAAAAAATTATAATTTATATATTTAAACTTTCAAAAATAAGAACTGAAAAATGAAGAACAGACAGATTTTAGTACAATTATGTAGATTAGAATCAAACTCCTTCGTCTGAGGTTATTTTTATTTTTCTTACACCATTTTCTTACTTTCTTTTTTTCTTAATCATTTCCATTTCTCACTCATATATGAATTTTAAAAAGATAATTCTGTTGGGTGACTATCAGAGGAATAAACTAAATCCAGGATAAATAAAAACCAATAAGACAAAAAACCCAAACCAAATCTACAGCTACCATGTCGATTCCAACTCAGTGGCTGTGCAGCATGGAGTAGACTAAATCTGTGCAGTGACAGACAGATGTCACTGCCCTTTCATACAACCTACAAGTTAAGTATAAGCTGGTTCTCCAACAGAAGCCATGTATTCAACTAAAAATAAGAAAAACAAGTATCAAAAATGTTGGCAATAACTTAAATATAAGAAACATCCCACCATCTGAAGGCAGTGATGCCCCCCCCCCAAAAAAAAAAACAAAGAAACATCTACAGCTATTATTTCATGGAGAGAAGGGGGGTGCAAATATGGGAGGGAGAGAAAGGGGGAAAGTAGGGAGGAAGGTAAAGAGAAGGAGCCAAAGAGGAACAAAGAAGGGTTTGGAAGGGGGATAGAGAGATGGTTAACAGGTATACGATTTTATACAATTTTATTTTGAGCAAAAGAAAACCACACACACACACATTTTAACAATTAAGAATTATCTGTGTAAGAAGACAGACACAAAACACTACCTACTATACAATAGTATCTTTGAATGGAAAAGAAACAAGATGAAAAATTGCCAGAAGCCCAGGGTGTGAATTTGTCTGTATTTCTAAACTGTATACCAAAAACAGTGAAACTTACAATTTACTAGATGCCTGCTGTTAGGCAAATCGGCTGGGTGTTGGGGGTGGTGTCTATTGTATGAAATGACTGCAGGAAAGCCCTCTCTTGAAAGTAGAGGGTTGGCGGGGGGCGGAGGGGTAGGCGGGGTAAGAAAACTTAACAGGGGAGGTATGATAGAATGTCTAGATTACAGAACAGTATCTTATACCTGGTGTGCTCAGCCTTTATTATTATCACACCTTTAAAAAGTATAGTAAAGGTCAAACTAAAATAACCATGGTTCTACTTTTTATAGGGGAAATACCTGTTAACAATAGGCAATATGGGACTGAGCCCCGGTTGCGTACTGGTTGTGCGCGGGACTGCGGCCCACTGGGATGGAGGTTCAATTCCAGCGGTGGGGCTGGGCCTCCTACTCCCACCACCGGAGAGCCGTGATGCCCCGCCCCCCCCGAAAAAAAAATAGGCAATATGTCTGATTAAGAACCCGATACAAAATACTATTTTAATCTTGCATAAATAACTTAAATTTATAGGAAAAATGTCCCTAATTTTAAAAGGACAATTGGGCAGTAACCACATGAAATTTTACCTAATAAGATATAATATTTTCCTACTCAAGATCATAAATTTCTAATTTGTCCCCACAACTGGCACAAATTATATGAACAACTGAATAGAACCAAGAGCTAGTATGATCAAGGAGAATTCATGCCCTAGTAAATAAATAAAATTGTTAAATACATGAAGTATAGTCAAAGTTTACATCTTTTTTTCCCCAATGATTTTATTGTGGAAAGTTTATATCCTAAGGCCTCATGACTTGATCAAACATTAATAAAATCAAAAGGGAAGGTGTACCTTAATCAGGGACAGAGAACAGGAGAGGATTTTCAAAGGGAAAAGTTTGCAAAAGCAACACTTAACATGGCTCTTGGGAAGCAGATCCTGGAGCACTGGTTTTGCTTCTTTCTTTCTTTTTTTTAATTACAGCAAGAACTAATCATTAAAGGTCAATTTACCGGGCTGAGCCCAGGTGGTGTAGTAGTTGAGTGTGGGACTGCGGCCCACAGGGTTGGTGGTTCAATTCTAGCAGCAGCTCTCCAGTAGCAAGGCTGGACCTCCTACTCCCACCAGGGGGCAGTGAGGCCCACAAAACAAACAAGCAAAGGTCAATTTACCATAGTAGAAAGTTTTCTGCTTCTTTCAGCTGTCTTCTTATTCAATAGGTGACTGTGCACTCATTCATCCTACTTTTTCAAAGCATACCTTCCTTTAAAAGTGATTCTCAACCTTCCCCATGCCATAACCCTTTAGTACAGTTCTTCAAGTTGTGGTGACCTCTAACCATAAAATTATTTTCATTACTGCTTCATAACTATAATTTTGCTACTGTTATGAATCAGATTACCCCTGTGAAAGGGTCATTCGAGCCCCCAATAAAATGATTCATTAAAATAAAGGGGGTTAGGGGAAAGGGGAGTTTTTTTTTTTTTTTTTTTAAAGAGGAGCTTGTACCAAGGGCTCAAGTGGAAAATGTTTGGAAATGTATGTGGCAGCATGTGTGCAAATGTGCTTGATACAAATGATGTACTGTCATTCAGCACGGAGACAGCAAAGTCCACAGGGAAGAAGCACACCAGCAAGTGTGATCAAGAGCGTCTAAAGGGAGCAGGTATCGAGCATCAAAGAACAGGAATAACTTCATTACAAGTGAGGGGAGGGACAGGGTGAGGACCTAAGGCCCACCGGGAAGAAGACAGACTAGTCAGAGTGCAGCCAGGCACTCTGATGATGCATACAAGTTTCCTCTAGTTCCTGAAGTCTTCCTACCCCCCAACCATCATGATCCCAACTCTACCTTGCACATCCGGATGGGCTGGAGAAGGTACACTAGTGGAGAGGGGGGCTGGAGATATGGGGAAATCAGGATGGATGAGCCCCCTCGGGCTGGTGGTTAGATTGGAACTACCGGATGGGTGGAGAGAAGGTGGGGCAGAGACAGAACCAACTGCAAGGATCTACATATGACCTGTCTGGAGGACGGGCATGGGGGAGTGGGTTGAGGGAGGTGTCGGGCAGGGTAAGATATGACAGAATAATAATAATTTGTAAAGTATTGAGGGTTGATGGGGGAGGGAGAGCAGGGGAGAAGGGGACGGGTTGGAGGAACCGACACCAGGGGCTGGGGGAAAGGGTGGATGTTTGGAAAATGATGATGGCAGCAGACGTGCGAGGGTTCTTGTCACAGTATGTTTATTTATGTATTGGAAAAATGATGTACGAGCCCCTAATAAGATGATTAATTTAAAAAATGATGTACTGAATGTTGTAGTAGCTATAAGAGACTCCAATAAAATTATTTTAAAAAATTATGTATGAATAAAAAAAAAGGGTCATTCGAGCCCCAAAGTGTTCATGACCCTCAGGTTGAGAACTGCTGCTTTAAAATGTTTTATCACAATGTGTTGCATTCTTTTATTTTTTTGGCATCACCTCTCTCTGGTGGTCGTGGGAGCTACCCAGCACTGCTCCTGAGAGCAGTTGCTGGATTTGAACCGCCAAGCCTGCAGGCCACAGTCCCGCACTCAATCACTTACGCCACCGGGGTTCAGAAGCCTTGCAATCTCAACCATAGTCTTTTCTACTGTTTTTTTGTTTGTTTTGTTTTTATGAGGGGGGGCATCACTGCCCTCTGGTGGGAGTAAGAGGCCCAGCCTTGCTCCTGAAGAGCTGCTGCTGGATTTAATGGCCAACCCAGTGGGCCGCAGTCCTGCACACAACCACTATGCCACCTGGGCTCAGCCAGTCTTTTGTTTGTTTGTTTGTTTTGGGGGGCATCATGGCCTCTGGTGGTCGTGGGAGCTACCCAGTGCTGCTCCTGAGAGCCGCCGCTGGATTTGAACCGCCAAGCCCGCGGGCCACCGTCCTGCACTCAATTACTTAGGCCACTGGGGCTCAGCCCCAGTCTTTTCTTTTAATCATAAAAACATGCAGAAATGGTTTGTTCTACCCAATTTTAAGGCTTAACAGAAGAGAAAGTATCTGGTGATCATTAATAAGAATAGTCTTATTTATTTTTTGGAAATAGTGTTTATTTTAAAGTTCTGCCTCCTGTTAGCCTATATCCACATTACGGCAGGCTCCTTCAGTATTGCCCTCACTGTAATGGGTCACATTTCTCTCAGATCCTGAAGGAGAAATGAATTTTTTAAATCAATCACAAGTCGATGGTTCAAATTCACTCAGCAACACTAGAGAAAAAAAATCCTAGAAACCTACTTTTTTCTGAAAATACATTCTTTATTGTGGTATAGAACATAAACTCTTCAATCTGTAAGGAGTGTCGCTTGTTTTCCTATTATTATCAATAGCTGCTCCAGACCATCTAGTAGTGGCTGTCATTTTCCTGGCACTGCCTTAGCTCCTAGGTCCAGTAGGAAATGTTCACACCGAGGACCTGACCACCTTGCGAACTAGTGCAGAATACGCTTCATCTCCCGGGGTGTGGTGTAAGACATTAGGAGAGGGGAAGAGTTAATAATATTGTCTGGCACTGAGTGTAAGAGAGAAGGGAGGTTGAGCCCTGGTGGTGTAGTGGTTGTGTGCGGGACTGCAGCCCACAGGGTTGACAGTTCAAATGCAGCAGTAGTTCTCCAGAAGCAAGGCTCGGGTTCCTACTCCCACCAGGGCAGTGATGCCACACACAAAGAGAGAGAGACAGAGAGAGAGAGAGAGAGAGAGAGAGAGAGAGAGAGAGAGAGAGAGAGAGAGAGAGAGAGAAAGGAAGTGTAGTGGTATCAAAGGTGATGATTCCAGTGGCATCCTACCCCTCTCCTTTTGGAGGGCACCTGGAGGCCTTCATGAGAGCCCTTCAAATCCAATGACCACTGCTGCTTCCATATTTCCTGAAAAACTAGAAATCTGCTTCTATAGGATGTCAGTCACTGAAAATCCTATGGCACACAGCCCAACTCTGAAACACACGGGGGTCACTGAGTCGGAATTCACCCAATGGCAATGCTTTTTATCCAATGACTTTAAGATACTACAGGCTAATAGTAATAGTGCAAAAAAAAAAAAACCAAAAAACTTTTGGGCCAGAGCTTGAGATCTTGCTCCCCACTCCCAAACACTTCAAATTCCCTGCCAGTGAATCAATTCAGACTCCTAGCAACTCAATCAACAGACTAGGACTGCTCCTGTGGCTTTCTGAATCTTTACATGAGTAGACAGCCTCCTCTATCTCCTGAGGTGATTTTGAACAGACAACCTTGCACAGTCCAATACACAGCTCACTACGCCACCAGGACTCTATGCAACTCCGGGGGGTCAGTGAACAATCTCCCACCTAACCTGCCCAGACAACACTGACCCTCAGAGTCCTGACTTTATCTTGGACTTAACGTTTATTATCATAGTAATTAGCTTTCCTTTCACTTGCTCAATGATAAACCCAGAAGCAAACTACTCAAGAAATTTTCCTATTTCCCATTTCAGAGAATTAATGGAGGTCCCTGATACTACCCAAAATCTTTAACTACAATAAGAGAAATAAAGTGACAAATCAAAACCAGGACTCATTACCTAACCAGGCCCAAACTTACCTTTCAAAAAAAATCATTTTATTGGGGGCTCCTACAACTCTTATCACAATCCATACACCCATATGGTATAAGTCAAACACATTTTACATTTGTTGCCCTCATCATTTTCAAAATCCTTGCTTTCTACTTAAGTCCTTGGTATCAGCTCTTCATTTTTCCCTCCCTTCCTGCACCCCCTCCCTCATGAACCCCTGATAATTTATAAATTATTATTATTTTGTCATATCTTGTTTTTGTTTTTGTTTTGTTTTTCAAATCCACACATACATACATCAAATCCAAGGATTTTGAAAATGACTTTAAGTCCAAGATAAAGTCAGGATTCTGAGGGTCAGTGTTGTCTGGGCAGGTTAGGGCATCACTGCTCTCCGGTGGTGGGAGTAGGAGGCCCAGCCCCACTGCTGGAATTGAACCTCCGTCCCAGTGGGCTGCAGTCCCGCGCACAACCACTACGCCCCCGGGGCTCAGCCCTATTTTGTCATATCTTACGCTGTCTGATGTCTCCCTTCACTCACTTCTCTGTTGTCCATCCTCCAGTGAGGTGGGTATATGTAGATCTTTATAATTGGTTCTCCCTTTCTACCCCACCTTCACTTCAACCTCCAGTATCGCTACCCTCACCACTGGTCCTGAAGGGATCATCTGTCCTGGATTCCCTGTGTTTTTGTCTCCTATCTGTATCCTCTGGTCTAACCGGATTTGGAAGGTGGAATTGGGATCATGATAGTGAGGAGGAGGAAGCACTGAAGAACTGGAGGACAGTTGTATGCATCATCATGGCTACACTGCACTCTGACTGGCTCACTTCCTCCCTGAGACCCTTCTGTAAGTGCAAACTTACCCTTTATACCCTTCAAGTTGTGAAAAGGCACTACTTGAAGTTAGATGTCACAGATGAAATGCCTACAAATGTTCAGCACTTATATTTGTAGAGTTCTTTATTGTTGTTCTACTTAGATAATTATTACTAAGGTTAACAATGCATGGAATTTCTTTTGTTTGTTTGTCTGTTTTTGTTTTGGGGGCCTCACTGCCCTCTGGTGGTGGGAGTAGGAGCCTTGCTGCTGGATTTGAACCTCCAACCCAGTGGGCCGCAGTCCTGCGCACAACCAGTACGCCACCGGGGCTCAGTCCATGTGCAATTTCTTTAGGAATTATTATTAATATTTAATGGAATACTATGCCTTGTTAAGACAAAATTATGCAGCATGAACTCAGCCACTCACAAAACGAAAATATTGTGAGTCCATTGTTATAGAAAAAAATCATGAAAAAGGTTTTCTTACCAATGGAAAAGACTTTGAGGGTTACTCAGGTGGGGAGGGAAAGTGGGGAGGAAGACTAGGCTAGAGCAGGCAGGTGGTAACTGGGTGAAAGGGAGGAAAGTATTCTAAAAGAAGGAGAAGAGTAATTAAAGAAGAAGAGTTGGGGCAACCTCTTTGTGGTGGGGTTCGGGTGGGTTGAGAAGTAGTATAAGTTGATGAACACACAGTTAATAATCTGAAATGTAAGCCCCACCTGATTCACAATAAAAATACATTTTAAATTTATTAATAATCTCTAACAACTATTCTAAACAGGTATAAAATTTTAATTAAAATACCTGGCTGAGTGACATGTTACTAAAGAACAAATAATGAATGGTGCCAAATATATAAAATATCTAGAATTAGCAAATGTATACAAAATAAAATGGAATGGATGGAAGGTGGGGGAGGGGAGCTCATTGCTGAAGGGACACTGAGTTCAGGGTGATGGAAACATCTGGAAGGGGATAATGATGATGGATGCCCAAAGGAAAACATCTGTGGCACTGAATTGTACTTGTGAAAAATGTTGAAATGGCAATTGTTTTATGATTACTAATTGCTCTTGCTACTTGGCTGCACCAAACTTAACAATACTTTTTAAGAAAAATTCTAGTCTTTTAAAAGTTTAAGAGTCGGGCTGAGCCCCGGTGGCGTAGTGGTTGTGCGCGGGACTGCGGCCCACTGGGATGGAGGTTCAATTCCGGCTCCCAGGAGCAAACGCTGGGCCTCCTACTCCCACCACCTGTGGGCAGTTATGCCTAAAAAAAAAAAAAAAAAAAAAGTTTAAGAGCCAACTGCGGCTAGGCATAGATGTTAACACTGGGAAGCAGAGAGTCCTACTTTCAGAGAGCGCTTACCTCAAAGTCGATGAGCTGCAGGTCAGCTATGAGAGTCTCCAGCAGGCCACTGTCGTAGAGTTCTTGTGCTAGCTGAGACACTGCTTCTGTTGGGGGCTCCTTGTCATTCGTACCACACAGAATTTCTTTCATGGCTTGCAGGGATTTTGACACTTCCTCTGAGGCCTAATTACAAAAGAATATGCTGATTGTACAGAAGAAAAGGTATTTTCGGGCTGATCCCAGGTGGCGTAGTGGTTGTGTGTGGGACTGTGGCCCACTGGGATGGAGGTTCAATTTCAGCTCCATGGAGCAAAGGCTGGGCCTCCTACTCCCATCACCTGAGGGCAGTGATGCCCCCCCCCCCCCCCCCAAAAAAAAAAGGTATTTTCAAGTAAAAACAAAAAGAAATAGTTAAAAACCCACTTTCTGGGGCTGAGCTCCGGTGGCATAGGGCTGAGCCCCGGTGGTATAGTGGGCCTCCTACTCCCACCACCAGGACAGTGATGCCAAAAAAAAAAGACAAACCCAAAAAAACCCCACTTTCTGGGGCTGAGCCCTGGTGGTGTAGTGGTTGTGTGCGGGACTGCGGCCCACAGGGTTGGTGGTTGAAATCCAGCAGCAGCTCTCCAGGAGCAAGGCTGGGTCTCCTACTCCCACCAGGGCAATGATGCCTGCCCCCCCTAAAAAAACCAACCCATTTTCTATATCCTGGCATATAATCAAATAATACTGTACAGTTATAAAGAAACAAAGCAAAAATATCAAATAGACATTGCTTTTTTATTTTGAAAAAGTTACTAAATTCTATTTATGTATAAAAGGTCTTTAGGGGGCTGAGCCCCGGTGGCATAGTGGTTGTGCACAGGACTGCGGCCCACTGGGATGGAGGTTCAATTCCAGCAGCGGGCTCCACAGGAGCAAAGGCTGGGCCTCCTACTCCCACCACCAGAGGGCAGTGATGACAAAAAAAAAAGTCTTTAGTGTTTCTAATTAGCATAATTGAGATAACTTTATTTGAAGCATACTCTGACATTGTCTAACTTAACCAGAAATTAAATATAAATCTTATTCATAAAACTTGTGATGACTTGGCTTCGAACACTTAGAAATAATAGATTTTGGGGGGGGGGCATCACTGCCCTCTGGTGGGAGCAGAAGGCCCAGTCTTGCTCCTGAAGAGCCGCTACTGGATTTGAACCACCAACCCAGTGGACTGAAGTCCCGCACACAACCACTATGCCACCGGACTCAGCCCAAAATAATAGGTTTTTTTTGGGGGGGGGGCATCACTGCCCTCCGGTGGGAGTAGGAGGTCCAGCCTTGCTCCTGGAGAGCTGCAGCTGGATTTGAACTGCCAGCCCAGTGTGCTGCAGTCCTGTGCACAACCACTGCGCCACCGGGGCTCAGCCTCCAAAATAATAGTTTTTATTTAAAACAAGACCCATAAATTTTCTGTCAGTCCTCTTATGCTTTATATGTAATCCTCGTCTTCTTTGCTAACTATGAAACTTTTTTGTGTGTGTGTGGTTTTTTGTTGTTGTTGTTGTTGTTTGGCATCACTGCCTCTGGTGGTCATGGGAGCTACCCAGCACTGCTCCTGAGAGCTGCTGCTGGATTTGAACTGCCAAGCCCGCAGACCACAGTGCCGCACTCAACCACCTATGCCACTGGGGCTCAGCCAACTATGAAACTTTACAACACAAACATAACGTGAAATAATGTTAAGAACATTATGCTAAGAAAAATAAGTCAGACACAAAGACCTCAGATTGAGTCCACTTATATGAAATGCCCCAAACAGGCAAATCCATAGATAAATAGATCACAACAGTTCCCAAAGGGAGGAGAAATGAGAACTGACTGCTTAATGACAACAATGCTACGTGGTAGTGATGGTTGCATAATAATGTGAATGCACTAAAAGTAAGTGATTTGCACACTTGAAATGTCTAAAACGATCAACTTTATCTCCATTAAAAAATAATCACCTCACCAGATTTCAAAGAATGGGTACAACAACAACCCACTGCCTTTGGCGTGATTCCCACTCGAAGCCCCCCTAGAAAGTGTTTCTGAGAATGTAAATCTCTTTTTTGTTGTTTTTTTTGGGGGGGAGCATCACTGCTCTCTGGTGGTGGGAGTAGGAGGCCCAGCCTTTGCCCCTCTGGAGCTGGAATCGAACCTCCATCCCAGTGGGCTGCAGTCCCGCGCACAACCACTACGCCACCGGGGCTCAGCCCTCTTTTTTTTTTTTTTTTTTTTTTGAGAATGTAAATCTTTATAGGGGCAGAGAGCTTCACGTTTCTCCAAGAAGCTGCTCTCGGGTTTGAACCACTGACCTTGCAGTTAGTAGTCCAACACTTACCAGGGCTTCTTAAAGAATGGATGGAAGTAGGGAAAGAAAAAAAGACTAGTTTGGCTTAACGACTTATTTGCTAAATATTTTAAAAGAAATGTAATGTGATGACTGTGTTAGGCCAGGGTGACTAGAGAAACAAATCCAGTGAAGCTCATAGATGTGTAAGAAGGAGATTTTATCAAGAAGTGATTACATATCAAGAAATCATCCCAGTCCAGTCCAAGCCAAGTCCTTAAGCTCAATACTAGTCCCAGAGTCGCTCTTCAGACTCCACAGCTACACGCAATGGTGCAGCTGAGGAACATCTCAGGCCAGGGGGTGGATCTGAGGTGAGGGAAAACCTGGCAGGACTCCGGCAGCTCTTCAGGTCAGCACAAAAGAAAGGGGAAGGCAGAAAGAGAGGATACCTTTTTTCCCCTAACCATTTTTTATTTATTCTTTTATGGAGTGTTCTTTTTCATCGAGGTCAAAACTTGGTTTAGTATTAAAATATTCTTAAACTTGAAACATATTCCTCACCCCTTAGACAATTCTAGCATTATATCATGCATTGGCCTAAAGAGATATCTATGACCACTGAAAAACCCCAAAACAGAACCCAAAACTCACTGCCATGGTGGCCAGCAGCCCACGAGGCCACCAGGGCTCTCATCTCTCTGACCACATGGAATTTATATCACAGTCATTTTGAACTGCGTTATCAATAAGTCACTTTAGAAAGAAACCTAATATGAAGAATTTAGCATCCCTATAAAATTTCCTTTAGAAACTTAAGCTTGCTGCTTTGGAGTTGACTCTGACTCATGAAGGCCCTACAAGACGGACTAGAACTGTCTCTGTGGTCTCTGAGACTGTATATCTTTACAAAGCCTGATCTCTCTCCCAGGAAGCAGCTGGTAGGTTTGAACTGCTGGCCTTTTAGTTAGCAGTCCAACATGTAACCCAGTACGCATCAGGGATTCCCTTATAGAGCAGCTAACATCACAAAGTTCCTTGCTGTGAGGAAAGACCCTCTAACTGTTATTTTTAAACAAATGTTGAATGAGGTTGCAATGTTGTCGACATTGTTATCACTCTTTGGATTAAAAGGTTTTACCTTTTTTTATCAATGTAACAGTATAATATCAGACACTGGTGACATCTTTATGTCTGTAAGTTCTGTAGTATAAAGGAACCCAACGTTGGTAGTGCCTTCAAATGGTGACTTGAGAATTTTAGAGATTCGAAAGTTTTAAATAATAATATGCTAAACAATTACAGCTTCAGAAAACTAGACATTAAAATGTAATATGTTTATGAAAACTTTATACATACATCAGATTCTTTATTGAGGTTTCACTGACTTTGAACTTAAAATATATGTATTTAAAAATATTTTGGACCTAAAATATTATTGTTTTTGCTCATACCTTGTCTGTCTTCTTGTCTTGCTTTTCCAAAATATCCAGGTTGTCTTTCAGAACTTTTACAATTTCTGCTGGATTTTTGTGTGACTTACTAAACAAAGGCATTTTTTTCTTTGCTGTCTAGAAATCACTTCTTCCAAGATGAAATGCTAAAAACAAACAGAGAAAAGTAAGATTAATTCTTACTATGTGTAAATTGTTATATCAAAACATGTTTTCATCAGATTTTAATAACACCAACTTGAAACATTAAATGCTGTCATACTTAAATGTGTGCATAAGCAAATGTGGTGAAGAAAGCTGATGTTGGCCTGAGCCCCGGTGGTGTAAGTGGTTGAGTGCGGGACTGCAGCACGTGGGCTTGGAGGTTCAAATCCAGCAGCGGCTCTCAGAAGCAGCACTGGGTAGCACCCATGACCACCAGAGGCAGTGATGCTCACAAAAAAAAAAAAAAAGAAAGAAAGAAAGAAAGCTGATGGTGCCTGGCTATCAAAATATATAGTGTCTGGGGTCTTAAAGGCTTGAGCAAACAAGTGAACATCCAGCTCAGAGGCAACAAAGCCTACATGGAAAAAGCACACCAGGCCGTGTGACCACGAGGTGTTGAAGGGAACTGGTGCCAGGCATCAAAGAACTAATATTATATCATTATAAATGAGGAGGGAGTACAGATTGGGGACCCAAAGCCCATGAATAGGTGAAGCAACATCCGCTTACAGAGGGGTTGCAGGGAGAAGATGAGCCAGTTAAGGTACAGTGTAGTAACAATGAAATATGCAACTTTCCTCTAGTTCTCAAATGTTTCCTCCCACCCACTCTTATGATCCCAATTCTACCAGACAGATCTAGCTAGACCAGGGGATGTACACTGGAGTCAGAACAGGGAATTTAGGATAGATGATCCCTCAGGACTAGTGGTGGGAGTGGTTATACTGGGAGGGTGGAGGGATGGTGGAATAGAAAGGGGGAACCAATTTCAGGGATCTACATATAACTTCCTCTCTGGGGCACGGACAACAGGGAAGTGAGTGAAGGAAAACCTTGGACAGTGTACAATATGAAAAAGTAATAAAATTTGTAAATTATTAAGGGTTCATGGTAGAGGGGAAGGGGGAGAGTAGGGAAATATGGGGAGCTGGTACTGGGGGCCTAAGTGGAGGGAGGATGTTTTGAGAGTGATGATGGCAACAGTGTGCAAATGTGGTCTACACACAATTGATGTATGTATGGACCGTGATGAGAGTTGTATGAACCCCCAATAAAATGATTCTTTAAAAAAAAAGGAGGGGAGGGGAAAGAGGAGCTTATACAAAGGGCTCAAGTGGAAAACATTTGGAAATGAATATGGCAATATATGTACAAATGTTTTATATAAATGATATACTGAATGCTCTATGAGCTGTAAAAGGCCCCAATAAAATCAATGGGGAAAAAAATGCTGTCATACTAAAATGAGTTTCATCCAGTTTTTGTTTTTGTTTTTTTGGTATCACTACCCTTGTAGGAGTAGGGAGGCCAGCCTTGCTCCTGGAGAGCTGCTGCTGGATTTAAACCGCCAACCCTGTGGGCCATAGTCCCGCACACAACCACTATGCCACCAGGGCTCAGCCCCATCCAGTTTTATACCAAATTGAAATAAATAAAACATCTTATGAAGGACATAAAGAGTTTTTAACCTAAAAGATTTTTCTCAGAGTTGTAAATTTTTTCCTGTTTCTTTTTTTTGGGGAAAAAAAAAAAAGAATGTAGAAAAAAGAAAAAGAATACTTTCAGCATAAAAGCAGAAACTTAAAATCTGCGTTAACTGGTGAAGAGTGTAAATAAGAAATAATAAATCATGAAAGATGAAATTGGGTGAGAATCTATAAATTACTGTAAAACAATAAAACATATTCTGCCATTGAGTAGATAGTGATTCTTGGCAAACCTATACTTTCACATAGGTGTAATTTGACATAAAATTTATTATGCTATCTTATCCAGAGCTTTCTGTAAGGCACTTTACATACTTTTAATTCTTCGAGAGAGATTGCCATTATCCCTATTGCGCAGATAACATAGGACACATAATCTGTTCAAGATTATGCAAGTAGTATGCAGCAGAAATAGGTCCAACTATCCGAAGACAGTGTTCTGCTTCCAGTCACCCTCCTCCATCCTCCATAAATATTTTGAATGTATGCTACCTTTAGTTATATATATTCCATACACTAAAGAAAACATTAAAGAAAGCCTTGTACCGTTTTTTTTTTCGAGTTTTATAAAGCAAGAAGATAAGATGTTCTTCTAACGCTCTCTCTTCCCCCCCCACCGACCACCACTCACTGAGAACCACAATATGATCTTCACATGTTGTATCCTTTAAGGTGCTGCCAATTTTCAATATCAGCATTGGGTCTAATTGGGATGCCTTCTGATGCTTTTAAAACATCTCCTTGAGAAGTATCTTTGACTAAGAGTAGATAAATTCTCCCTTCACATTCCCTTCCCAATTTGAGGGATAAAGAGGGCATAAGATCCTGAAAGCAGGAACTATTTATCATATCTAATGCATCATCATCAAAATTCACACCAAGTTTTGATTTCTATTATAAAATATACATATATATGTATGTTTGTTCGATTGGATTCCTTGATCACATACAGCAAGTACTAACTTTGATTACCTTAAGCAGAAAAGGAAATTTATTGGGAGGACATGAGATAGTTCATAGATCTGGTGGAAATTTTCCAGAACAAGATTTGAGAAACTTATCGATAGGAGTGAGATATTTAGAATTAGAGCTGAGGTTGTACCACAGGAATAGCTGTTTGGGTGTTGCTATTAACTGGCATATACAATATTTTCTTCATTAAGTAATTATATCATGCTAGATAGAAAAATAATATGGTCCACAATATACAGAGAACACAATCTTGCTTACTAAAAGTGAGGAGAACTTGAAGCATTGCCAATGCTGATCAAGGATTGCTGCCTTCAGTATGGGTTGCAACTCAATGTAAAAACAAACAAACAAACACCTTAATTCTCACAAGTTAAACCTTTAGGTAATATCATGATAAACAGAAAAGATTTAATTTCCAAGAATTTTATATTCCTCAAGAATTTTATATTTCTTGGATTGACAATCAATGTGGATGAAAGCAGCACTCAAGTAATCAAAAGATGCATTGCATTAGGTAAATCTGTAATACAAGACCTCTTTAGAGTAATAAAAATCAAGGATGCTACTTTGAGCTCTGAGGTTCACCTGACCCAAATATATATATATATATATATAGTAATATAATTTTATTGGGGACTATGATAGTCTGATCGCATACATACATTGGTTGTATCAAGCACATTTGCACACATTGTTGCCACCATTATTTTCAAAACATTTTCTTTCTACTTGAACCCTTGGTATCAGATCATTTTCTCCTCCTCCCCCCGTCTCCTTCATGATCCCTTAATAATTCATAAATTATTTTTTCATATTTTACACTGACCATTGTCTCCATTCACCTATTTTTTTGTTCCCTGTCCCCCAGAGGACAGTTATATATTGATCATTGTAATTGGTTCCACCTATCTCCTAGTATCACAACTCTCTTTATTGATCCTGAGGGATTAATCTGTCCAAGATTTCCTGTGCTGCAATCTCTTGTCAGTACCACTGTACATGCTCTGGTCTAACAGATTTGTAAGGTATAATTGGGGTCATGACAGTGGGTGGAAGGGGAAGGGAGACGCATTCGAGAACTAAAGAAAGCTGTATGTTTTATCAGTGCTGTACTGCACCTTGACTGACTCATCTCCTTCTTGTGACCCTTCTTGTAAGGGGATGTTCAATTGGCTCCAGATGTGCTTTGGCTACCCACTCCCTCTCAAACACATCAATATAATTTTTTGTTCTGGGTCTTTGATGCCTGATACCTGATCACACAGGCTGGTGTGCTTCTTCCGTGTGGGCTTTGTTGCTTTTCAGTTAGATGGCCACTTGTTTATCTTCCAGGCTTTAAGACCCACCCCCACCCCGTGCCGCCCATGCTGTATCTTTTGATAGTCACGCACCATCAGCTTCTTCACCACATTTGCTTATGCACTTTTGTCATAAGTGATCACGTCAGGGAGGGTGAGCATCATAGAATGCCAGATTATTAGAACAAAGTGTTCTCATGTGGAAGGAGTACTTGAATGGAGTTCCAATGTCTGTCTGTTGCCTTAATACTTAACAATATACGTACACAGATCTCTTTCCCTAACTTTATATACAAATGTACTTACATATGCCTGTATTTAGACCTCTGTAAATGTCTTTTTCCTCTAAGTTCTTTCCTCTATTTCCTTTTACTTTCCTCTTATCCCACTATCATGTTCAGCCTCCATTCAGGTTTCAGTAATTCCTCTCAGTTACATAGCCCTTTATCCAACTCCACCAGGTTCTCTGCTGTCCTTGCGATCGATTTTAGTCACTTGGTCCTTGTCCCTGGGTTTGATGATACCACTCTTCCTTGCCCCTGCCTCCCCCCTCCCATGTTCCCGCAGGATCATTGCCCCTTGTTTTCTCCTCCAGATTGCTTATCCCACCTATCTTATCTAGATAGATATGCAGAGACAATAAAGAGCACAAAAACATGACAAAGCAAAACGTAACAACAAAAGAAAGCAAAAACAGCAACAATAACAACAACAAAATCCAAAAAAAAAAAAAATCCTATGAATAGTTCCAGGTCTGTCTGTTGACCTTTATGAATATTTTCCAGTCAAGTCTGATGGGATACCACACCCTGACCCCAAAGTCTATTTTTGATATTTCTCAGGGACTTCATTGCTTTGCTCCCATAAGTCAGTGAGGGGAATCGTGTCTTGTGGTGGGATGGGTCATATGTTCCTCTCTGTGCACAGGCTGCTTCGAGCAGGAATATTGTCCTCGGGGCTTAGTGGGCCAAGAAGCGTTCCACACTCTCTCCTCTCTTCACTTGCTTCTGATCAGAAGCACCCCTCTCCCTTTGTTGCAAAGTCAGTACTGTCCTCTGAAATACATTCTTCTAGGGGGCAGAGGGACCCAAATATTTCACTTGCCCCTATGCATGGGAAAGTTGGTTTGAATAAGTTACTTTGAATAGTTACTTTGAATAAGTAAGACCAAAGAAGAATTGATGCATTTTCATTGTGGTGCTGGAAAAGAATATTGAAAGTAACGTTGACTGTTGAACAGACAAACCAAGCTGTCTTAAAAGTGCAGCCAGAGTACTCCTTAAAGGCTAGGATGGTGAGACTTCATCTTACATACTTTGGGCTGGTTGTCAGCAGAGACTAATCACTGGAGAACAGCATCATGTTTGGTAATATAAAGGGGCCGTGACAAAGAGGAAAGTCAAATTAAGATTAACTGACCTAGCGTTATGACGTGTTCAAGCATAAGAACAGTGGTGGGGATTATGCAGGACCAGGCAGGGTTCTGTTCTGTTGTGCATAAGGTTGCTATGGGTTGGAACCGACTCCGTGGCACCAAGCAAAAACAATCAGACACGAGAAAATGAAGCCCTCTGTGTGAGTCCGGGTAGACTAGAGGAACAAATTCATAGACACGCATATGGATATAAGGGAAAGGTTTATGTACAAGAGGAATGAATGGGACACTGAGAAAGCATCCCAGCCCAATCCAGTTCAAAGTCATAAGTCCGATATTAGCCCATATGTCTGATACCAGTCTATAATGTCTCCTTCCGACTCATGAAGTCACAGGTCAGTGGGTGCAGAATCCCAGCGCCAGAAGGAGTCTCCCCATGGCTCCTCGCTTCCAGGGCTCAGGGTCCATCAATAGCGTCCAGTGGTGGCAGAAGCAACTCAGTGCTGGCAGGGGTCTCCACGTGGCTTCTCCAGCTTCAGAGGTCTGGCTCCATCAGGGTAAGGCCTGGTGGCTTTTCCTCTGGCTCCTCGGAGGACTTGTTTTGTCCATAGTTTGTCTTCTCGGAGACTGACTCCCAACAACTGAGAATATGGCCTCTCATCCCCACGAGGGAAATATCGCAAGATTTCCCAGAAGTCTCAGGAGAAAGCCATGTCCACAGAGAGGCCTCATTGGCTACTCATTGGCTATCTCCAGATTAACAGACTAGACTTCACCCCTACATCTCAATCATGAAATTGACAGAAGCACATGACCGCCACACCTCCAAAAGGAGGCCTCTATCTAGTCTTGCCGAATTAACTGATTCAATGTGGGACTCAAAACTGGTGGTTTCCACTGTCTGGGCCTCATTTTCTCTATCTGTAAAATCAAGGCGTTTTTAACTCCTAACATCCATTATGGCTGAATAAAAGGTTCTTAAAATATCTTCTGGAACTAGTGCAGTGGTAATAAATTTCCCATAAAGCCTACCTTTGATTTAATAGTACATTACTGTTTAGCTAAACTGACAGAAGATGCTATTTTAGTCCAGCAGATTGATAATAGATGAATTCCTCCTCAAAAATCGAAACCAGGGCTGAGCCCCAGTGGCGTAGTGGTTGTGCGCGGGACTGCAGCCCACTGGGACAGAGGTTCAATTCCAGCTCCACAGGAGCAAAGACTGGGCCTCCTACTCCCACCACCAGAGGGCAGTGATGCCAAAAAAAAAATCGAAAGCAAAAACACTACCATGAAACAGATTCTGAATCACAGCCACCCCATAGAGGGTTCCTGAGACTGTGCATTTATCTGCCTGGGAGCAGACAGCCTCGTCGTTCTTCCTCAGAGCAACTGATAGGTTGGAACTGTCAGTCTTGCCATTAGCAACCAAACACTGAACTCATGGCACTTATAATTTTGTTGAGGACACTACATGATTTGAACCCCAGGGTTAGCTCTGAGAGGGGCCAAGCTGTTATGGACTGACACTGGCCCAGTTGTTCTTTTACACATTCAAGAATAAGTAACAAATCAAACAAAAATAATACAGGTTCTATTTAAAAAATTTTAAATGTAGCATCAGGGCTATGGGGCTGTGGACATTTCTCTTGTAGGACAGGAAAGGTTGTTTCTAAAATTAATTCTCTGCAGGAGATAGGACAGATATCTTTATTTTAGCATTAGAGAAGGACTCCAACTGCCTTCTTTTTCAATGTTCTTGAAGTCTGAGGAATATAAAAAAGTCTAGAAGGGCAAGATCAAAGTTGTAAGGTAGAAGGAGGAAGGTTCCCCCGCGAACTACTCATTGAGCAGCACTTCCTGCCTTTGAAAAATGATATGGTACATTGTCATGATGGGGGAAAAAAATCACTGGCACAATTTTCCCGACCTTTTACTCATCAATATACTTTTCAAGTTTCATAAAACTTAAAAATAAGTTCCTATGATCATCCTGCGTTCTTTAAGAAACTCGATTAATATTATCCCCTTAGAGTAAGGAAGTGGGCAAAGCAAGCTATTGAGGGAGGATAAGTAGTTTACATGGCTGATAACAAAATTGATTATCTGAAATATTCACCCCACCTAATTCTCAGTAAAAAATTTTTAAAAATCTGTTTGGGATCCCCCAAAATGGTCACCATAACCTTCTGATCTGACTTCTTCGGCTTGAATTTAATTGGTGCAACAGGTCCCCTAAGAAACCAGTTGTTTTGGGGGAAGGGGGCATCACCGCCCTCTGGTGGTCATGGGAGCTACCCAGTGCTGCTCCTAAGAGCTGCTGCTGGATTTGAACCACCAAGCCCGCGGGCCGCAGTCCCGCACTCAATCACTTACGCCACTGGGGCTCAGCCCCAAGAAACTAGTTTTTAATAGATCCCCCCTTTTTTTTAAGACACCCTACTGGGACTAAGACACGGTTATTTTTGAGAGAACTTGTCGGCAGCCATCTGCTGATAGCAGAGAAATGTTTAAACAGATTTTATTTGGAATATATCTGTGTATGTATGAATTGAAAACCTCATAGCCATATTTTATGACTTACCCTCATACTCACACTTACATAAGCATACACATTCCAAATGTATCATAATTTAAATTTGCATAGAGAAGAAATGAGACCTCAGAAAACTAAATGAGGACAACTAAATCAGAGTAGTCTATATTTATTTATTCGAAACTTATTTACTGCGACTGAGCCCCAGTGGCGTAGAGGTTGTGTGTGGAATGTGGCCCATAAGGTTGGCGGTTCAAATCCAGCAGCAGCTCTCCAGGAGCACCAGAGGGCAGTGATGCCACACACACAAAAAAAAACCCTTATTTACTCGGCAACTACAATGTGCATCAATCAGGAGCCCTGGTAGCATAGTGGTTACACAGTGAGCTAGGAAATACAAGATGAATTATCCTTAAAGGGTTCAAAATAAAATAAGAGGGAAAGACACATGAAGAGTAATTCAAAATTCTGGAAAAAGCCAAATACCCTAAGATGATGGAGAGTAGGTACAGAATGCATGTAGATGTATGACAGGACTTTTAAATGGTTAGGGAAAATTCCATGATCATTTACTTCTACTTTTGTTCTCCATAACTTTTTCCAAGTCCTCTTGTAGATATTGAAGGAGATTGAGTGGTACAGTAGATTCTAAGTTCAGCTGCTACTCAGGAGGTTGGCAGTTCAAAAATCACCAGCTGTCCTGAGGAAGAAAAGTAGGCTTTCTACTTCCAAAGCAGTTTGCCTCTGTCCTATAGGGTTGCCGTGATTTCGAATTAACTCAATGGGAGTGAATTACGAGTTTTTGGTTGACACTGGGATATGTGAATGTATACATGTAGGTAGCTACAGAGAAGGGAGATGAGGAACTGTAATGCTATATCACAGGTTTTACACCATTGAGAAGGGGGAACCAGCAACAACCACCAACCGAAATAAAAATGGAGCAGAAGAGACAGTTTTAACAGAAGAGCATTTTCTTAATCAGGAAAAAGGTGTAAGCCTGACTGGAGACAGTATTTTTTTTCTAGTTGAGAGTAATGTTTGTCCTAGGTAAAATTCTGAATGTCTTGTGATTTTAAGAGCAAAGAAATATTCCTCTCTCAAAACATATTCCTGAAAAGCAAACAAAAATAGAGAAAAGACAAAAAATCAGCTTGTCTTTGGGCCATACCAAAACTAAATGCCATAAGACTATAGAGAAAATCTAGGGTCCTGACAGGGAAAGTCTATCGCATCATAATTAAATCTCTATATAACATACCATTGATCTGTGGTATGTTAATGATCATGGAATTTTCCCTAACCATTTAAAACACAACAAATTAAAAAAAAACACAACAAATTGTGTTCTTACTAAATATTTAACAAAAATTTGTGATGGGATCAAGCCTACAAAGAAAATAAAAGCTGACTGAGCCCCGAAGGCTCAGTGGTTGTGTGTGGGCCTGTGGCCCACAGGGTTGACGGTTCAAATCCAGCAGCAGCTCTCCAGGAGCAGGGCTGGGCTTCCTACTCCCACTAGGGCAGTGATGTGAAAAAAATAAAAAAGAAAGAAATGCTAAAAATCAGAAATGGTTCTTGAAAAGGAGAGTTTTTATACTATGTTCTAGGCATGTGGGAAAATAATAATTTATAAAAGCAAATCATTCAAGCAAAAATGCAACTTAAGAATCTAAACAGAACTCCTCAAAAGAAGAAGAATATATTTTATAATGATAGAAATACAAATACTCTTTTTTTTTGGGGGGGGGGGGGCATCACTGCTCTCCGGTGGTGGGAGTAGGAGGCCCAGCCCCACTGCTGGAATTGAACCTCCGTCCCAGTGGGCCGCAGTCCCGCGCACAACCACAAAAACTCTTAAAGGTAGAAATATAAGTAACTGAATCTGAAAAGTAGAAGTATTTTGACAATAGTTCTGCTGTGACACACCATTAACTACCCTACCTTAACCCACTCTCCTCTCACCACAAGAGTAGAAACGTAACCCCGTTGTGGCAAGAGTATTATACTGCCCTGGCTAGAGTGATGCCATCAATTTGACCATATTCCTTCAATATGACTTTCCTCCCTTAGTTATTGTCATTTAAATGAGATCTTTGGGGCATGCAGAAGAAGAAATAGAGCAGGACACAGGCGAGATGGGCTCTATCTTTCTTCATTGACTACCCATGTAGCCTTTCTCTGTTATCCAATCACTCAGAATTTGGGTCTTTATGAAGCATCCTTCTACTGGACTACTCTGAGCTCAGTCAAAGTCTCCCTGCTCTTTAGGTGTTCATTATTTTGTTTAAAACAGTTCACAAAATTGAAAGATTGTTGTCCATACTTACAGTTAATCATTTATTATAAGCAGAAAGAACACACATGAAGTGACAGGTCTGGTAAGGTCTGGGAGAGACCTCAGCAACCTAATTTTGAGAAACAGCCATTGGCAATCCTCTGGCCCACAGTTCTGTTCCAACACGCAGGAATTTGCTATGAGTTGGAATACACTTTGCAGCAACTGATTGGTTCATACAGTCTCACTAGTAGTCGCTCTCCAACCAGCAACCTAAATAAACCAAGAGTATCTTTACATGCAATGTATTCTTCTGTAAGGTATACTATAACAGTAAAAAAAATGGAGAACAAATAAAAATAAATTTTAAAAAATGGAGAACAATGACTAATATTGGTGAGTAATGAAAGGAGCGCAATGGACACTTGATGAAATATTAGCATAGCAAAGTGTTCAAGAGTTTGCAGAGAAATTCCATTACTTTTTAATTCCTCTTTTTCCATGAATTTTTATACCCACTCATAAGTTTTTAAACACGTTATTTTATTTTAAAACATTTTAATATCTCTGAAATCTAGTTATGGCTTACCATTGATCATATCTTAGATAAACTACTTGTGGTTTTATGCTTTTCATTCATAGTGCTACACAGCTTGACGAAAGGTATGAAAATGCTTGTGAGCATTAAATAAAATGGAATGGTTAATGACAACCCTCATTATATGGTAAAACTACAGCTACACAAATCTATTAACTCTACTGCTATGACTTCCAACTTATCCCACTCCTAGAACTGAGTAAACTAACTAACCAACAATCCAAGTTGATTCTGACTTACAGTGATCCTACACAGGGTTTCTGAGGCAACAATGATTTTTTTAGCCTTAAAAGGTATTTTAATTATTTGACGCTGAATTTCTGCTCCCTTTCTCAGGGGAATTTAATATATCAAGGACAAATCAAATGTATCAGAGGTAAATCAAACATGGTATTATAATAAAAATAACAGCATAACTACCAAACACAGGCTGAATTCTCTTGGGACCTTCAAGATACAGTAATCCTGTTCCCAAGACTGCACTAGGCCCATCAAAAAAGCTGTAAATAGCAACATCATAAGACACAAAAAGGTCATTTCTTGTTTGTCCTCATCCAAGAAAAAGATGAAAGCAAGTTTACACAATTTTTTAAGACATGCTAAAATGAAAATCTATGAGAGAAAACGTCTCTGTTGAGGGCAAAATATACAATACAATATAACAGAACTGTATGTGTGTATGCTGACAGTAAACCCTAAGGACATTTGCTTGAATTCTGACCTAGGAGTGAAAGGGACGATAAAGTTTGGGTCACTGGGGGTTATTTGGCTTTTGTGGTATATGTGGCAGTGTGTTGGGTTGGGAGATGACAGAATGAGAAAGTAAAAAACAATCTTCCCCCCCTCCAACTGCCTCAAACACACACACACACACATACACACACACACACACACACACACACACACACACACAGCAACAAACCCAGATGGGATAAAAAGGGAATGATCAAGATGTGATCAAAGTGTCAACTGGATCAATTTCTGCCATGGTTTCCTCCAGAACCTTAACATCACTATTTTGTGATTTCAGGAATGCACCAGATGGAACTGAGTTGACTTGTTAAATAACATACCACACAGACCTGATTTGCTAAATACTACCCCTTCCTTGCTACAGGAAGAAATCCCTAACACTCTTCCAGAGTAGAATTCTGGCTAGTCCAAAAGGGGTCCTTCTCTGACAAGTTTTGGGGAAGTAGACCACAAATTTATTAATATTGACTGCCTGGGCCAGGAGGCCTCTTGTTCCAGCCTCCCGTTCCTGCCTCTCCAGGGTCAGGCGCCCCTTGTTCCAGCTTCTCAAGAAGATGGAAGATCTGCGAAGCTTCAAAGCACCTGAACTTCAAAGCACCTGCCTTCAGCCTTTCCCAGAACTTTACCTCACCCAGCAGAGCTTCCCCCCCGCCCCCCACCCCCACCCCGCCAGTGTTGTTTCCGAGGAACAAGATGACTTCCCTGGGCAGAACACAGGAGGCAGGGGTGGGGGCTGGGGCTCTCCCTCCCCTTCTGTCCTCAGAACAAGTCTGGGCAAACACAGCACCCTCTCCCTAGGATTGGTTCCTAGCAACCGCAGCATCAGAACCCTCTCTTCCCCTTTTCAATCCACCTGTCTCTAGCTCACACCATGTATATATCCCACTGCCCCAGTACCAGCCGTTACCCTCCTAACCTACTCTCTAGGTTGTGGGACCCACCCAAAAGCTCGTTACTTCCACCCCACTCACTACTCTGCCTTCCCTTCCAAAGGGGTCTTTTCCCTACTAAGCCACCCTTTGCTTCACATCTTTGTCCGAACGCTGCCCACTCCACTTTGGCAATCTCTGCTAAATTTTGTGTTTCCAAGGAGATAAAGACAAAGCCCTTATCCTTATGACCGCAGACCTTGCAGGCCTTCCCATATTTCTCAAGTTGTTTCCTCGCTTCTTTCTCGGTGATGTCACGAGGAAGACTGCCCACAGAGTCAGCTACATTAGGTAAAGGTCTTCTCTCCTGATTTCCCCCAATTTTTCTGGTCCATAGTCAAACCTTCATTTTGGCTGTTGGCCTCTAACCATTTGCCGGTACTGGCGGGGGGAGGGACTGCTGCTGGTGCTGATGATGCTTCCTGGGAACATGGTTTTGCTTCTCCGAGGCAAAGGTTTTATTACTCTGTGTTTTTGCACCCTGCGCCGATGAGCGGCTTCTCCTGGGTGACTGGAAGAGGCATGCTGAGTACTTAGGCATCCTGCTTGGTCCGGCATTTTGGAGCCCAAGGCTGCAAATTTCTATGGGAGCAGATAGCCTCAATTTTCTCCCTCAGAGTGGCTGGTGAGTTTAAACTGTTGACATTGTTGTAGTTAACAGTTTGAGGGGTTGAGCCCCGGTGGCATAGTGATTGAATGCGGACTGCGGCCCATGGGCTTGGCACTTCAAATCCAGGAGCAGCTCTCCAGGAGCAAGGCTGGGTAGCTCCCACGACCACCAGAGGGTAGTGATGCTCCCCCCCCCCCAAATATCTGTGATGTTGTAAAATAAAACATTAAAAAAAACAGTTGGAAGCTTACTCACACTCTACATAGTACTGTCCAACAGAATTTGGGGGTTAAAAAAATTTTACTGGCATATACTTCATATATAATATGATTTCATCTTTCAACCATATTGATCATTGCAAGCTCCTCATCTTCCCCACCCTCCCCAACTCTGCCCCTGCAAAACCAGCTCACTGCCGCTGCCCAGATGCCGACACACAGCGCCTCTAAGGAGCAAGGTCGGGCTGCTGCCTGTGAGTGTCTGAGTCAAGAGTTAAGCCATCCTCCCGAGGAGCGGTCGGTGGCGTTTTGAACTGCTGACCTTGTGGTTAGCAGCCCAAGGTGAAACACTATGCATCCATGCCCCTGAGCAATTATTAACCATGTCGTTGTCTCTATAGATTTATCCATGATAGGAAATGATATAAAACACAACGGGGTAGCATACAACAACAGAACCAAGAGAGCCTACACAAAACAGGAAAATCTCAATTGAAAATGTGGGAAGCAGAGAGATTTCTCTCAAGTTGTCTCCCAGATAGAGGCCAAACTTACCTACTTGCTAGAAATGGTAAATGACTATATACTTGAAGGTCGACTAAAGTAGGTCAAAGGTTATTTTCCATAAGGGTTATCATTCATCAGTCTGTATAGTCTGTCCCAGGGAGGTTAGTCCACTCAAGGGTGATCAAGGTTAAGCCACCATCATGAATCTAGGGTCTGCCCTTCACATGTGTACATGTGTACTCCTAGTCCCTCCCCTTCCTATTACATGTGTACTCCTAGCTCATCCCCTTCCTGTGATGTGTATGCCTATTGTACAGCCCCTCCCTCTGACGTATGTGATTATCTACAATCACGCTCCCTAAGTATATATGGATCTTGCCAGAAATAAACAGACACACTCTCCTGCCCTCAACCTCGCCACTGAGACCATGGCCTTCCAGGATGTGAGCATACTACCACGAAATGTGTCTTAACTTCTTTTTTGGGGGGAGGGGGGCATCACTGCCCTCTGGTGGTTGTGGGAGCTACCCAGTGCTGCTCCTGAGAGCCACCTCTGGATTTGCTGACTTCTTTATTTTACTCTCTCTCTCTCTCTCTCTCTCTCTCTCTTGCATCTCTCCCTATTCTCTAGGACTTTACTATAATCTTTATATACCTTACCTGTACAATTGTGCTCAATGAACCCATGAGTAATTGTGGGGGGTTGGCGACCCCTACATGGAAAGAAAGCAGAAAATACTAAAAACTGAAATAACCTTAAAATGGATCAAAAGGGAGATCAAATGACAAGGTATTATATTTTAACCTAACTATAACTGCCATAATTAGCTTTGTTGCTCTCTGAGAGTAAGGTTATTCATATCCAGCCTATGTTCAGAGGGGATTCACCAGAGACTTAATCCATGTGGGAGCCCTGCAAATGGATTTTGGACTTCCAGTCATCCACAGTTTGCTGCAAACAAAGTGTTCACCACTTAAACTCTGATGACATCTCCTCTTTCAAATTTGGATTTTATTATTTACAACCCCAAGTCTGGGGTGCTTCCTCCATGTAGACCTAGTTGATATCTCACTTAGATAGCTGCTTGTTTGGAACACATGCCTATAAGGCACCAGAAGCTTTTTTTTTTTTTTAATAAATCATTTTATCAGGGACCTTATAGCCATACATCAATTATATCAAGTACATTTGTACATGTTGCCATAATCATTTTCTTTCTACTTGAGCCCTTGGTATTAGCTCCTCTTTTTTCCCCCTCCCTCTTAGACTTTTCCACCCTTGTGAACCCTTGGTAATATTTGTTATTTTTAAGTTTATAAGTTATTTTTATTTTCATAGTTTATACCACCCCATCTCCCTTCACCTTCCTTTCTGGTGTCCGTCCCCCGGGGAGTGGGGGTACATCAAGCATTGTAATTGTTTCCTCCGGCTCCCCCTTCGCCCCCCCCCCACTCCCCTCATGGTATTACTACTCTCATTATTGGTTCTGCAGGAGTTATCTATCCTGGATTATGTGTGACAAGAGTTCTGGTCTAGCCAGATTTATAAGACAGAACTGGGGGTAGTGGGGGTGGGGGTGTGTGGAAGATACATTAAAGAACCAGAGGAATGTGTATGGTTTGTCAGTGTTGTACTGTACCCTGACTGGCTCACCCCTTTCTTGTGACCCTTCTGTGAGGAGATGTTCAATTGTCTACAGATGGGCTTTGGGTCTCCATTCAAAATGGTTGTTTGTTTTGGGTCTTCTGATGGCTGAGACCATCGATGCTTCATGATCGCAAGCATTGGTGTGAAAAGCTATTCTTTTATTCACTAGAAGTCCAATGCACGATCCATTGCGCCACAGAGTCTCCTGAAAAGCTATTCTTTCTGATAATCGAGCACCATCTGGGTTTCTTTACCACTCGTGGTAGCTATAGCACCCTGAGCAATAAGTTAATTCTATCATTCTGTCATTAGTATAGAATTTAAGACACAGTTGAGAAAAGGAAATTATACAGGTATAGGATGGTTTCAGACTTCAAAACATGAATGTTGACTTGAAATAATCAAATAGCTCAAACTCTTAAGTGACTAAACACTATTTGCACGAACAATGAAGGTTGGCGAGAGAGGAAAACTTTCAATTACACTCATTCACAAAGGTAGAACCATGTCTACCAGACAAATACATGACATAAGAAAACAAACAAAGTATTAAAATGGCAAATATATGGCAGTTCCAGGCTAACATTCGATGGTCATTTTTAAGGCTAGGTTGTAATCTTCACAGGAGCCACCTACCACAGTTTTCTCTTGTGACATGGCTGGTAGGTACAAACCTTTGAGCTTGGGAGTCTAGCACTTTAATCACCACACCACTAGGTCTACACAAAAAGCAAGTGAAAACACGAGGAAACCTATGCACAGAAAAATGTTGTTCTAAAAAATTTAATGGTCATTGCAAGTGAACAGGCTGGTTATAATTAGAGATGCTCCCTTCTTTCCTTCAACTTTTCTGGTGTTTCTCCACCTCAAAGTTTGCATAATAAAGCAAGCAAATACTTTTATAATTGGAACACCTCTCAAGTGTTATTTTCTAATGCATAAAAATAATTATTTTTTAAAAGTTCAGATTGTGGGGTATCTGAGTGTCATGCTTTTCAAAGAATTAAACAAGTACCATTTTCGATACTCCTCTGACTATGAAATTTCATAAAGAATTGTACTTGGCTCAAATTCTGAAGAAAAGCCAAGAAAGACTGTTTGGATCTGCTCCTAAGAAACTCATGCTAAATTTGTCTGGATTCTATACCCTCATATATAATTAAATATTCTATATTCCCAATTTATGTGCGAGTGCCTCTGAGGGCACTCCAAAGCCAATCACTCATGTGAGTCGCCTGAACATGTTCAGTGACATCCATAGAAAGGAATGTTGTGTGTGGGGGGTGGTGGTGGGAAAAGGGGACTAAAGAAAAGGTCACTGAGTTCATTAAATGCTCTTGTAATCCCATTTATAATGTGTTAAAGCGGAACAAAGATGTTTGTCTGGAAGTAGCTAATTATCAAGGGATGATCAGTCCTCTGATATACTCACAGCAAGGGTTCAACAGGCAGTTGTGTAGCGATAATTATTATTTATTATAACACCCATATAGAGATCATGAGAGAGAGAGAGAAAAGAGCATTAGAAATTACATATGGGCTGAGCCACAGTGGCATAGTGGTTGTGCACAGGACTGTAACCCACTGGGATGGAGGTTCAATTCCAGCTCCACAGGAGCAAAGGCTGGGCCTCCTACTCCCACTACAAGAGGGCAGTGATGCCTTAAAAAAAAAGAAGTTACATATATATATATATATATCTCCTTTCATGGTACATGTTCACCTCTGTCCCGCTAGATGGTCCACGTGGAGAGGGAGACAGGAGAGCAGAAGCCTGGATAGAGGCAGGCTGGTACAAAGCAGACTTGAGAGAGGCAGACTTTTTTCCTATCCTATGTCCCATCCCTATACACCCTCTGGAGCCAAGCCAGGCCCCTAATTACAGGCAAGGACATACATCACAGGAGAGGGCTGTCTTAAGGGCTATTTGGTGATAAGGAAGGAGGTCTTAGGAATGTCTACATGACTATGTGGCCAGCAGTGAAAGGACGAGACTTTAATCTATGGGGGTAGATAAGCATTTCTATCAGGATAAGGGCTATTTATAATGGCTCTTGAATGGGGCCCACAGGCTTCGGGGGAAGCAAGTCATCATCCTAATACAAGGGGGTTAGTTCTAGTTAGACAACACAAAAGGTCTTATGTAATTGGGACTTCCATAACAAATGCTGGTAAATAGTCTGGTTAATCTTTGGAGCATAATAATTGTGGAGAAGTTCTGTCTTCACCCCACAATAACTCCCCACAGCTAATGAGTATTTCCAGTTCTTTATGTGTTGTTCAAGAATACTTCTAATTTCCCATGAAAGTTTATTTTCATAAGCCAACAAAGAAAATCAAATGATTTCCAGAGGTAGGCCAGTAAAAAGTATTACTAAACTGCTCATTCACTGTAAGAAAGTTGATTAAAAAAATGAACCTTGGGCTGAGCCCCGGTGGCGTAGTGGTTGTGCGCGGGACTGCGGCCCACTGGGACGGAGGTTCAATTCCAGCAGTGGGGCTGGGCCTCCTACTCCCACTGCTGGAGAGCAGTGATGCCCCCCCCTCCAAAAAAAAGAACCTTCTTTTTAAAACAAATGTATTTTATAATTGACAATGAGTATGAGAGGGACCTTTCCAAAGTTATTTCTTCGAGATTGCTAGTCTAAACTTTTTTTTTTAAGCATATCTTTTTGTATTTTTAATTGTGATAGGGTGAAAGTTTACAGAGGAAATTGGTTTTCTATTAAACAATCGATACATTTTCTTTTGGGGGAAGGGGGGGTATTACTGCCTCTGGTGGTCATGGGCGCTACTCAGTGCTGCTCCTGAGAGTCGCCGCTGGATTTGAATCACCAAGCCCATGGGCCACAGTCAGTCCCACACTCAAACACTTAAGCCACCGGGGCTCTACTCAGACACATTTTCTTTTATGATTTTTACTGTAATCTTAATTTAAACTTCTCTTAATATTAAAAAACTAAAATAATGTTGCAATTAAAATTTTTTCATTTATATTTTTTGAGTTATGCAACCATTCTCACTTCCCTTATTTTAAGTTAATGGTGATGGAATAATTTGGAAAAGGATATTAATAATGGCTATATAACATGAAGCGAATAATCAATAGCATTGAATTATACATGAAGAAATTGTGGGGCTGAGCCCCGGTGGCGTAGTGGTTGTGCGCGAGACTGCGGCCCACTGGGACGGAGGTTCAATTCCAGCAGTGGGGCTGGGCCTCCTACTCCCACTACGGGAGACCAGTGATGCCCCCAAAACAAAAGCAAAACAACAACAAAAAGAAGAAATTGTGAAATTAGAGAAGATTTTGTTGTGTGTACTTTTGTTGTGTATATGTTGTATCAATTAGGGGAAAATTACATGAATAGCAATGAGTACAATGAAGAAAAAAGTATTCTAGAATTGATTGTTGTGATACTTATACAACTCTTCTTGATATGATTGAATTATATGATATGTGGATAAAGTGCCAATAAAACTGTTAAAAATATTCATGTAAAAGGAAACAAAAAGCATCGTGATTGAATATGTAGTTGAACATCCAACAGATAACCAAAATTTGGCAGTTTGAACCTGCCATGGGAGAAAGATTGGATTGTAACAAACTATGAATAAATAGTCTTAAGGAGAGTGGAAATTCCAAATACTACACTGTGCTCATGAAGAATCTGTATGTGAATCAAAAAGCAGTTGCAAGAATAGAATACGGGACTACTACACGGTTTAAGATGTGCATCAGGATTGTATCCAGTAGAGGGATTCAGACTACTCACATAATTTTAATGGAACCAATACCTAATTTTTGCTGAGTCCAGCAAACCAGCTAAAATGTTAAAATGGCACTTATGATTAGGGTTCTTTCTAAGGTAGGAGACAAATTTCTATAGCTTACAATTTTTTAATGTTCATCAGCACAATAGCATATCTAAGTACACATTTATTCTGTCCACAGGTATACAAAAATTAACACTATGCTTGTAATATTTACTTATTCATTCCATAAAAATCATTAGACCTTGGATTAAATATCACATTATTATTCTTTTGCATTTATTACTTCAGTAAACAAATATATTGTATAAAGAGGAAAACTATCAAACAACCAGAGGGCAATACACTTTCATTCATTTCAGCTTTATGTTATACACCAAATTCACACATGATATTATGAGTGATATATAGAAGGCCAGAAAGTGTCCAAAGTGCTAAGAATATTATTAGAACAATTGCTATCACTTCAACAGAAGAGAAATCTGTTTCTAATGTATCAAACACAAAGACTATTTTCTAATTGGCCTAGCTCTAAAGACATGGGACCCTTCTCCTACAATGAAAAGATGAGTATGAATAAATCACACAGCCACTGATAAAAGTGAAGAGCACTGCAAGTAAGGACAAGCATCAAGAAACAGTATGGAAAGATCTTAAATAGCAAATTTGTGCTATGCCACATATTTCATATTTTTACCAATATTTAATATTTTCTTATAACAATCTATTTTATATACCTCTTTTATTCTTATTTAATTATTAGTTGTTTGAAACAATAAATTATCTTACATATATCACTTTTCTATACTTACATTGTTATTAGGGAAATGACTTGGTTGTTAAATTATTTGAATCCCATCCCTGGTTGTATCCTCTCATACAATCTGTATGCTGCACAAATCATCAAAGAAGCTGGATTATATGGAAAAAGAATGCAAAGGAGGGTGTGGGAGGCCTGGTCGAGATTAAGCAAGGACAATGATTCTGTGAGGAAACGCTGAAATGCCAATGAAGGTGGAACATGATGATGGGACAGGAGGGAGATGGAAGGAAATAGAGGAAAGAGAGAGAAGGCAAAGGGTACTTGCAGAGGTCTAAGCATAGGTATGTCCATACATAAATACAACTATCTATTATAAGGTGGGAATAAATTTAAGAACATATCTATAGGCCAATACTATGGTAGCAAGTGGACCTTGAGCCCTCTCCCTGGTACTCCCTCAATGCAAGAACACTTTGTTCTATGAATCTGGTATTCGTCGAGGCTCACTGGCCCAACACGATCACTGAAGTAAAATGGGTGCACAAGCAAATGTGGTGAAGAAAGATGATGGTGCCCAGCCATCAAAGGATATATCTGGGGTCTTAAAAGCTGAAGATAAACAATAGACCATTTACTTGAGAAGAGACCACAGCCACACAGAAGAAGCACAATAGCCAGTGTGGCCACATGGTGGTGACAGGTCTAGGCAATAGACATCAAACGGGGGGGAAAACATATCACTGTGTGCACACATCCCCAAGGTGCCCACTGAGGACATGTGGGAGCATGAGCAAGAGTAGTGAAGAAAGAAGATGGTGCCCAGATATCAAAAGTATAGCAGCTGGGGTCTTAAAGGCTTGAACATAAACAAACAGCCATCCAGGTCCAGAAAAACAAAACCCACCATAAAAAAAAGCTCACTTGCCTGTGTGAGCATGAGTGCTGAAACAATCTGGTATCAGACATCAAAGAACAAAAATCAAAATCAATGGACCAATTGACTCCTGATATCGCTGAAGACAAATGGATACAGAGGCAAACAGAGTAGAAGAAACGGTGATGCCCAGCTACCAAATGATTGAATGTCTGGAAACAGCAAAGCCCACATGGAAAAGCACACCAGCATGTGTGATCAAGAGGGGTCGAAGAGAGCAGGTATCGAGCATCAAAGAACAAGAATCACATCATTACGAATGAGGGGGAGAACAGAGTGGGGACCTAAGGCCCACTGGTGGGTAATTGGTCACCCCTTTATAGGGGGAGTCATGGGGAGATGACACACCAGTCAATGGGCAGGTGGGCAGTGATGATGCATACACGTTTCCTCTAGTTCCTGAAGCCTTCCTCCCCCAAACCATCATGGTCCCAACTCTACCTTACAAATCCAGATGGCCTGGAGAAGGTACACTGGTGAAGAGGGGAGCTGGAGATATGGGGAGACCAGGATGAATGAGCCCCTTTGGGCCAGTGGTGAGATTGGGGCTGCTGGAAGAGTAAGTGGGGTGGAGAGACAGAACCAACTGCAAGGATATACACATAGGCTCCTATTTGAAGGACGGGCATCAAAGGAGTGGGTTGGAGGAGAAGTCGGGCAGTGTGAGACATGACAGAACAATAATAATTTATAAAGTATTGAGGGTTGGCGGGAAGGAGAGAGCAGGGGAAGAGGGGAAGGGATAGAAAAGCTGATACTAGGGTCTCGAGGGAAAAGGCGGATGATTGGAGAACGATAATTGCAGCGGACATGTGAAGGTGCCTGGCACAGTATGTTTATTTATGTATTGTGAAAAGCGATGTTTGAACCCTCAATAAAACCCACCATAAAAGATCACTTGTGTGCACGATAATGAGGTGCTGAAACAATCAGGTATCAAAGAACAAAAATCAAAATCAATGGACCAGTTGACTCCCGATATCGCTGAAGGCAAATGAATATAGAAGCAAACAGAGTAGAAGAAACAATGGTGCCCAGCTAACAAATGATTGAATGCCTGGAGTCTCAAAGACTTGAAGATAATCGAGTCACCATTCAGCGCAGAAACAACGAAGTCCATATGGAGGAAGCACACCAGCATGCGTGATCAAGAGGGGCCGAAGGGAGCAGATATCGAGCACCAAAGAACAAGAATCACATCATTACAAAGGAGGAGGAGAGCAGGGTGGAGACCTAAGGCCCACTGGTGGGTAATTGGTCGCCCCTTTACAGGGGAGTCACGGGGAGGAGACAGACCAGTCAAGGGGCAGCTGGGTAGTGATGAGGCATACAAGTTTCTTCTAGTTCCTGAAGCCTTCCTCCCTGTCCCCCAACCATCATTGTCTCAACTCTACCTTGCAAATCCAGATGGACTGGAGAAGTCACACTAGCATAGAGGGGAGCTGGAGATATGGGGAAACCAGGATGGATGGGCCCCTTCGGGCCAATGGTTAAATTGGAGCTACTGGAAGGGTGGAGAGAAGGTGGGGTAGAGAGACGGAACCAACATCAAGGATATACACACAAGCTCCTATTTGAAAGACAGGCATCAAGCGAGTGGGTTGGGGGAGAGGTCGGGCAGTGTAAGATATGACAGAACAATAACAGTGTATAAAGTATTGAGGGTTGGTGGGGAGGAGAGACCAGGGGAAGAGGGGAAGGAATGGAAAAACCGATACTAAGGGCTTAAGAGAAAAGTCGGACGATTGGAGAACAATAATAGAAGTGGACATGTGAGTGTGCTTGACACAGTATGCTTATTTATATATTGTGAAAAACAATGTATGAGCCCCCAATAAAATAATTTTAAATTTTTTTTTAAAAAGAAAAGAAAGGGCTGAGCCTCGGTGGCGTAGTGGTTGTGCGTGGGACTGCGGCCCACTGGGATGGAGGTTCCATTCCAGCTCTTGGAGCAAAGGCTGGGCCTCCTACTCCCACCACCTGAGGGCAGTGATGCCCCCCCCCAAAAAAAAAAAAGAAAAGAAAGAAAAAGAAAGAGAATACAGCATAAGGTTTGGAGGAAGGCTTATTAACAATGTGCATGGTCTGCAGATAACATAACCTTGCTTTCTGAAAGTGATGACATAACCTCTGGACTTGAGGTACTTGCTGATGAAGATCAGAGATTGCTTCCTCAAATTTGGATTGCTATTTATTGTAAAGAAAATTCAAAATCAGGCTGAGCCCTGGTGGCGTAGTGGTTGTGCGCAGGACTGTGGCCCATTGGGTTGGAGGTTCAAATATAGCAGCAAGGCTGGGCCTCCTACTCCCACCACCAGAGGGCAGTGATGCCCCCCAAAAAAACAAAAAAGAAAATTCAAAATCATCACAACTGGACTAATAGGTAACAACGTGATAATGGAGGAAGGATTTTTGTCTTGCTTGGATTTACAATCAATGCTTATGGAAGCAGCAGTTGAGATCAAATGACACATTATATTGAGTAAATATGTTATACAAGATCTCTTCCTACTCCCACTGCTGGAGAGCAGTGATGCGCCGCCCCTCCCCCCCAAAAAAAATCTCTTTAAAGTGTTAAAAACAAGGATGCTACTTCGAGGACAAAGGTACAACTAACTCGGGCTGAGCTCCGGTGGTATAGTGGTTGTGCGCGGGACTGCGGCCCACTGGGACGGAAGTTCAATTCCAGCAGTGGGGCTGGGCCTCCTACTCACACTGCCGTAGAGCAGTGATGCCCCAAAACAAACAAACAAACAAAGGTACAACTAACTCAAGGTACAGTTTCACATGCATGTGAAAGTTGGACCCTGTATAAGGAAGCCTGAAAAAAATCGATGATTTGAGCTATGGTGGTGGTGGAGAATATCCAAAGTAACAGGAACTGTCAAAAGAACTAACAAATCTATTCTGGAAGAAGTATATCCAGAACGTTCTTTATAGGCCAGGAGCACAAGATCTTGTCTCATGTACTTTGGACATGTTATCAGGAGAGACTAGTCCCTGGAGAAAGACATCAGATACAGTAAAGTAGATGGACAGCAAAAAATGAGAAGGCCCTCAATGAGATGAAGTGATACGGTGGCAACAATGATGAGCTCAAATATAAGAACACGTCCGAGGAGGGTGCGGGACAAGACAGCGCTTTGTTCTGCTGTACACAGGGTCACTGCAAATTGGAAGCAACTCAACAGCACCTAACCAGAACAACCACAAGGAGGAAAATGGGGCAGTAGGCTTCTATAAAGAATTTCCGTCTTGGACACCCAATGTGCCAGCTGTATCCTGTCCTACATGATCGCTGTGAGTCATAATCAACTGCACAGCAATGAGTCTGACTTTTGTATCCGAAGTGGAAAGAGGGAGAAAGGTACACTCTTACTTACAAGCACTGACTTTATAGAATAGTGGGGGGATGACTTGGAAAAGGAACGTGAGAATGGTTGCATAACTCAAAGAATATAAATGTCACTGAATTGTACCTGTAGACGTATGTTTTTTTTTGTTTTGTTTTTTGTTTCTTTGTTTATTTTTGTGGGCATCACTGCCTCTGGTGGTCGTGGGTGCTACCCAGCTGCCGCTGGATTTGAACCGCCAAGTCCGTGGGCTGCAGTTCCGCACTCAACCATTTAAGCCACCAGGGCTCAGCACTGTAGACGTATGTTTTATTGTGTACATATATTTTATTCACCTCAATAGATTTTTTAAAAGAAATTGGGAAATCGTGAGTATAAACATTTGTCAACACTTATCCAACTAGTGTGTTAAAATAGGTTTAAATTATTGTATGTACATTTTTTAAGTGTACCCAAAAATTTTACTGTAATTGCTTCCTCTAACTAGGTCCCCCCTTCAAGATAAAAAAAAATAACAAAGTTGCCTTTATGGAGAATAAATAAATTGCTAAGCATTCATTTTTATTATATGTGTTAAGACATCAAATCTATTATAATGCATATTATATGTCAAAGTATTGTTCAATATCTTTCATTATTCAACTTTACTTTTCATAGTAAAAGGTGAAAGATTTATATGCTCTGAAGAGAAACCAGAGTATCATTATTCAACTTTAATATATAACCTAAAAGTATTTAAAAGGTATCTCAACAGAGTATCGTGCATGAAATCTAATCACACATGAAAATCTGCAGGCAAAAACATATAATGAAGACTTTCATTGATAATCCTTTTCATTCATAACTAAGAATGACTTACTTTTATTAACAAGAGTTTCAGGAAGATGTTTTTTCTGAGATTGGACAATTTATACAAAAATGGGAAACTTATGAAGAACTTTGTAAGCAGCCTCAGTCTTCTGAGATCCTTGATTGTGCATACATCAGAATAAAAACTCCTTCAGTAGAAAAATCTGAATTATTTAACTCAAATGGGATTGTTATTTAGTGATTTTGTTTGTTTGTTTGTTTTTTGGGGGGCATCACTGCCTTCAGGTGGTGGGAGTAGGAGGCCCAGCCTTTGCTCCGTGGAGCTGGAATTGAACCTCCATCCCAGTGGGCCGCAGTCCCGTGCACAACCACTACGCCACTGGGGCTCAGCCAGGATTGTTCTTTAATTCAAATGTATTATAACTATTAAAAGAAACGTTACCACTAGGGCAGTGCTTTAAAAAATATTAAAATAGAATTGATTTATGACATTAGGAGGACACCCAATGATTAACTTATCTATTGTTGAAGATAGGTTTACAAATGTTCCAGAAGGGCTGAACCCCGGTGGCGTAGTGGTTGTGCGCGGGACTGCGGCCCACTGGGACGGAGATTCAGTTCCAGCAGTGGGGCTGGGCCTCCTACTCCCACCACCGGAGAGCAGTGATGCCCAAAAAAAACAAAACAAAACAAAACAAAAATGTTCCAGAGGGGAAACACAAAACTTCATTTCTTAAGTTCATAGTAATGTTTCTGTTGACAGTTTCAATCATTTGTCAGAACCTTTTCTCTCTTTTTAAGTTTTATTAGCAATTTATCCATATATAATTCAATAATTCAATCACATCAAGAAGAGTCGTACAAAAAATAATAACAAAAATACCATAAATTAACCAGGCTTTGCAAGACAGCCAAAGTCAGATTTAAAAAACAAACAAAACAAAATGCGAATCCAGGAATGGATTTGGGGTACACACTAAATCCTAGTTCAAACTTAAGAAAAATGAGTTCTTACATCACTGCCCTGCTTGATACTCTCAGGAAGGGAATACAGAAGATACAGGTACAATACCAAATGTGGTGAAGAAATCAAATGGAGGCTGGCTATTAGATAAAATAGCATCTGGGGTCTTAAAAAGTCCACTAAGTCCATATGGAAGAAGCACACCATCATCACTCACGGGAGGATTGTAAATTATATAATCCAAAGTCAAAGAAGGGAATAGTACCAGAGCCTAAATTATGGCAATCTGTTTTACATCCCTCTATCCATAATAGAGGGATGGGAGGGAAGTGGTTACTAAACAGAGTGCATTGGAGAGAAGAGTGAAGAAAATCACCTGATTTGATGGTTAAAACCTTGTTAGTTGATTCCTCTTCTGATGCACTCTGAACCTGAGCTGATTTACAACATTTTTTCTATTTTTGTTTGTTTGTTTGTTCACAATAGGGTTTATCTCAGATGTGTTATGTCATTGGGGTCACTCTCTTGAATTTGTTATGTGTTTTTATGTTTTTCAGTATATGTAACCCAGGAATGATGAATCTATAGGGACAGCAAGTAGAATAAAGTGTTTTTTTGGAGGGAGCGGGCAGTAATGGATGTGGTGAGGGGTAAATGGAAGATGATGTCAAGAAGTCCAGGAAGGAAAAGAATGGTTGAAAACTGAATGTGGTAGAAATTACACAATACTGCTTGAGGTGATTGAACTATGGAATGATGAGATATATGCATTAATTCCCAATTGAAAAAATATATGACATGTGAAGCATATGCCAATAAAACTATTTATAAGTAAGGAGTTATACCATTGTCACCACACTCAATTCTAGAACATTTTCTTTTTGTTTTGTTTTGGTTTTTTTGTTTTGTTTTGTATTTTGGGCATCACTGCCCTCAGGTGGTGGGAGTAGGAGGCCCAGCCTTTGCTCCGTGGAGCTGGAATCGAACCTCCATCCTAGTGGGCCGCAGTCCCGCGCACAACCACTAGGCCACCGGGGTTCAGCCCCTGTTTTCTTCTTCTTTATACTCACTGTTATTCATATAATTATTTTTTCTCTCCGTGGCAGATATACTCAACAAAATATTTTCCAATTTGATAAGTTCCACATGTATAATTCAGTACCATTGATTATACTCTCTATAGTTTATACCATTATTGATATCCTTTTCCAAATTATTCCACCATTAACATCAACTCAATGCTCCCTAAACAATAACTCTTTCTCTTTCACTCACGGTAACTCTTGGACAAGTTGGGTTTTTTTCTCTTACTAGTTTTCATGAGATAGTATTCCAATATTATGCATCTCCATGATGACACTGGTTTTAAAAACATTGTATAGGGCTGAGCCCTGGTGGCGTAAGTGGTTGAGTGCGGAACTGCAGCCCGCGGGCTTGGCGGTTCAAATCCAGCGGTGGCTGGGTAGCGCTCATGACCACCAAAGGCAGTGATGCCCACAAAACAAAACAAAACAAAACATTGTATATACTTCATCACAATCAGTTCCAGGGTTCCCTTCCTCCTTTTTCATTGTTTGCCCCTCAAATCCCTTTCACCCTCTCCACCCCTCACCCCGTGCATCAGTTACTGTCTCTATGGATCCTGTATTTCACTAACTGGGAGACTCAAAAGAAGCAATAAAAAACAAAACTTAACAGCAAGAAGAAAATAATAATATAAAGAGTAAAATAGAGAGGAAGAGATGAAAGACCTCCATCAAAAGGTCAGAGAAGACATTTCTGTTGTAGAAATTACTTGAGCCTAGAGCAAATTCTGATTGGGTCAAGAGGGATGTCAACTGACCAAGTATCACATGGTTCAATCCACCATAATCAAGGTTACAATAATCTCTGTCGATAGCGAAGCTGCTGGAGTCCCTCACCTGTGGCTAGAGGAGGATCTGCCAGAAGCTTCATCTGACTGGATACTCTGCAGATGGGATGGGGATCCCGCTGTCCTCCATAGCCTTCTACAGAGTGGGTAGCCACAATTTAAGGTCTGATACTTTTCCTTTTCTCATATTTGGATTTTGTTCTTGTTATCTTTGAATCACACAAGCTGGTGTGCGGCTTCTGTGTGGTTGCTTAGATGGCTGCTTGTTAGAAAACAAGCCTTTAAGACCCCAGACCTGTTCCCATTGATAGCCAGGCAAAATCTGCTTCATTTGCCACACTTTGCTATAGCACTCAAGCTTCAGTGACAATTTAATGAAGGTAAGGATCTAGCAGGGGCAAGGGCTAACATTTTCTTCTGTCATTTGTTAAAGCTAACATTTTCTCCTCTTATCAACTATTTTTTGTTTGTTTGTTTTTGGGGGGCATCACTGCTCTCCAATGGTGGGAGTAGGAGGCCCAGGCCCACTGCAGGAATTGAACTTCCGTCCCAGTGGGCCGCAGTCCCGCACACAACCACTACGCCACTGGGGCTCAGCCCCCTCTTATCAACTATTAATGATTGCCAATGAATGGTAATTTTAGATTTTTTTCACAATCACATTTCTAGCAGATATCTGAAGTTAGGTCAATACAAGAGACTTCACAAAGTTCACAGGAAAACAGTATTATCAGATAAACATTTGTCCCATATATTAACTTCGTTTCTTAACAATCTCCATCAAGTTTGGGGAACTTTTCTAAGTGATATTAGTCATTTAGTCCATTCCTAAAGAACTGAGGGCCCTGGCAATTTAACATGTCATTGTCATCTGCTTTACATTATTAATGGAAGAAATGTGGATTTTTTTTTTTTCGGGCATTACTGCTCTCCGGTGGTGGGAGTAGGAGACCCAGTCCCACTGCTGGAATTGAACCTCCATCCCAGTGGGCCTCAGTCCCGCGCACAACCACTATGCCACCGGGGCCCAGCCCTCGAAATGTGGATTTTTAAAAGACTTTTCAAAAATTAGAAATAGAACGAGACCCAAGGTAATAAAAAATGTAAGATACCTAATATTTTCCACCCGTAAGAACTTTCCCCCAGATGCCCTCGTTTGAATAGAAGAGTTGTTGTGGTGGGAAAGGGCTCCCTGGTGGAGTTTTCCTGGGTATTTTGCTGCTAAAGCTTTGGCTGACTTTCTCAAAACACTCTCCAAATAAAAAGCAGATGTTAATGTCTTTGGCCTTTCAGAAAGTCAACAATCAAAATGCCTTGCAGTTGTTAGGTGCCATCCACTGGGCTTCGCTTCGTAGCGGCCCTACACACAACAGAGTGAAAACCCCCCTGGTCCTGCGCCGTCCTCACAACTGGTAGGTCGCAGTCCATTGTTGCAGCCACTGTGTCCATCCATCCCTTTTTCACTGCCCCTCAATTCACCAAGCAGGATGCTCTTTTTCCAGGCACTCATGTCTCCCGACAACATGTTCAACATAGTTACGATGAAGTCCTGATTTCCTGGCTTCCAAGAAGCACCCTGGCTGAACTTTTTCCAAGACAGATTTGTTTGTTCTTTTGGCAGTCCATTATATTTCGATATTTTTTGCCAACACTGTAAGTCAAATGCATTGGGCTTTTCCTTATTCAATGTCCACATGTTCATATTCATATGAGAAAATAAGAAATGCCATGGTTTGGTTTAGGCACATCTTAGTCCTCAAAAAACATCCGCACTCTTGCTGAGCCCTGGTGGCATAAGTGGTTGAGTGCGCAACTGCAGCCCACGGACTTGGCGGTTCAAATCCACTGGGTAGCGCCCATGACCACCAGAGGCAGTGATGCCCACAAAAAAAAAAATATGCGCGGGACTGCAGCCCACTGGGAAGGAGGTTCAATTCCAGCAGTGGGGCTGGGCCTCCTACTCCCACCGCCGGAGAGCAGTGATGCCCCTGAAAAAAAAAACATCTGCACTCTTTAGCAAGATAAAGAGCTCTTGTGTAATACATCCACTGATTTCCTGACTGCTGCTTGAGTATTGATTGTGGATCCAAGCAAAATGTAATCTGCAACTTCTCCACTTATCATGATGTTGCTTATTGGTCTAATTGTGAAGATTTTTATTTTCTTTACATTGGATTGGAAACCATACCTAAGACAGCATGCCCCAATCTGCAATACCAAGTATTTGAAGTCTTGTTTGCTTTACAGACGGTTGTGTTATCTGTGTACTGCAGGTGTTAATAAAAGTCCTCCTCCAATCCTGATGCCACATTTTTCTCATAGAGCCCAGCGTCCTTGGATTATTTGCTCAGCAACAGATTGACTCGATCGTGTGAGAAGACACCAAGCTGACACATGCTTTTCTTGTCATTTTAAACTACTCTGTATCCCGCTGTGCTCTCTGAACACTGTCTCCTGCTCCACGTACAGATGAGCACAATAATATGGTCTAGAACTCCCGTTTCCCTTAATACTATCCCTAGTGTTTTTATGATCCATACAGCCAAACACCTTTTCAGAGTCAATAAAAACAGAGCAAACTCCCACCACCAGGGCAGTGATGCCTAATAAAAAAAAAAAAAAAACAGAGCAAACGTCTTTCTGATATTCTCTGCTTTCAGCCAAGATTCATCTAACATCAGCAATAAAATCTTTCCTTCCATGTCCTCTTCTGAATTCAGCTTGAATTTCTAGCAGCTCTCTTGATATACTCCTAAAACAATTGTTGAATGAGTTTTAGTGAAATTTTACTTGCATGGCTATTGATAAATAATTTTCAGAATTTGTTGGGTTACCTTCTTCAGGATAGGTACAAATGTGGTTACAGAAATCTGTCTACATCCGGTGTCAGGCATCAATAAGCTAAAATTATATTATTATTAATGAGGGGAAGTACAGATTGGGGACCCAAAGCCCATCAATAGGTGAGGTGACATCTTTTGCAGAGGGATTACAAGGAGGAGATGAGTCAGTTAAGATACAAGGTAGGAGCTATGAAATATGCAACCTTCCTCTAGTTCCCATGCTGCCTCCC
>PVJH01000087.1:5836-20897 GCA_004026705.1 Nesogale talazaci
CAATCTGTATTGCTTTATAGTTAACTTTCTCTTTTTATTTTATATATCTTAAGTGAGTTGCACCGAGCAATCTGTATTGCCTTATAGTTAACTTGTTATCTTTTTATCTTATATATCTTTCTCAGTATATAAACATATAAAAAGGCATTACTAGTGTCCTGAATTTTATTTCTCTAGAAGAACCCTGTCTGACACAGTGGGCATCACTGTCTCTGGTGGTCATGGGCGCTACCCAGTGCTGCTCCTGAGAGCTGCCGCTGGATTAGAACCGCCAAGCCCGTGGCCCACAGCACCGCACTCAACCACTTACGCTACCTGGGCTCAGCCCCTAGTGGCTTTTTTGATGTGTACTTTCAGGGTTTTAAGACTATGATGAGACCATGTCTCATCACCAGTAATGACCTTGGAAAAATGTAAGTCACTTTTTACCAGCTCTTTGAAAGCATGATGTTTCCACATGATGCTCTTTTTCCTGGTCAGTCAGAACCCCATACCCAAATTTGGCGGGGATCCTTCTCATTTCCAAGTCTTCCATTAAAATCCTCTGAGCTGAGCTCCAGGATCATCCAAATAACTTCACCCAGGTCTTCCATTGTCTTTTGTCATTCTTTGAGCAAAAGTACACAAATTTTGTTGAACATTTTCATCTGTTTGGGAAGTTGACAGACATCCAGAAATAGGTTTGCCATCAGTTGACATCTCACATTTTTTGAAATGAGAAAACCACTCATGCACTTGAGTTTTTCCCATACTGCTGTCCTTGTAAGTTCCATTCAACATCACAACAATTTCTGTGGCATTTTTCCTGAGCCTGAAACATAATTTCCCAGATGCAAAATTCCCCTGGTCTCTTAAACTAGCCATCACAAAAAACAAAGTTCAAGCAAAACTACTTTTATGAAAAAATTCAATGTGGCCAGGGATCACCTTCCCAGTCAACTCCCAGGGGTACACTAACTGAGCTCATTGCTCAGTGCATACTACAAAAGCTCTGGTCACTGCAGCTCTTCTCTTTGGGGGAGGCAGTGGAGTACCTACTAGTACATTTAAAAATACATGTCAAGGGAAATTATTTCACAAAAAATAATGTGACCATATATATTTTTCATTAAGTCATACTGACATAACACAACAGTGCTCACTGCATTGAACTATTTATTGACAGCAACCATCATTAATGTTTGGGACTATCAAAGCCAGAAGCACTGATGCTTATGAGAGCAAAATACATTTATATGTTTAGGGGTTCCAAATGATCAATTTTCACTAGAAAATGACTTCACATGATGCTCTTTCTCAGGCATTATAAGTGAAAGGAAGAAATGAAATTAGTAAGAACTAATGACAAGAGCGGGTTTACAATTTTCAGTTTCCTTTGTCTTGCCTGTAGACCACTGAAATTTCAGATGGTTGGGACTCCTTTATCCTCATAGATCACTAAGAAAGAAAAACTGAAATAAAGCCTAATTTGAATCATGATAGTTTTGAGAAATGTACACAAATTATCATTGGCTTATTAAGCAACTGGAAAGCTCTAAATTACCACAAGAAATGTAGTTTTTTTTTTCAAAATGATGCACCTACTATAGTCTATAGTTCTTGCATTTTACTTCCTCATATAATTCATCTACTTTTATGGTAGCTTTCCTGTTGTACAGCTAGGTAGGCATGAAACACAGAGATTAACATGCCCTAAAAACTTACAAATAATTTCTACCCTTAAAAATTTTTTAAATAATACTAAAAGTAAGAGTACCCTCACTCTAAAGTCAGACAACCTGAGTGTGGAATCTAAATTTACCATTTCGACAAGCTTTGTGTATACTTAAAAATCATTACACCTTGATTTCCTCATCTACCAAATGTAGTTTCCTATTTTCAAACATTCTCATCACTTTTCATTAAAATGTAAAACATGCTTGGCACAATGTCTAGAACATAATCAGCGCTATTTCTGATTTTAAAATACATTTAGAAGTAGTAAAAATTTATGCTCAAGTGGGGGCATATTATTTTTTTAACTCTTTGGACTTTGTGTAATTGTCCAGCTGAATATTAAAAATTCAAGTGTTCATATTATAATAATTGTAAGTAATGCTCTAGATGAGAAATTATTTGTGGCTCCACTTCCATGGATGGTTTGTGATAAATAAACCACAGATTAGTTGGGGCAGGGCAATAGAGGATAATTCAATATGCAGACATACATTTGTCTGCTGTGAACATATTTTTCTTGATCTCTGCATAACCTATTGACATCATCTTAGGGAATAATGCATACTTGTAAAATCATCCTATAAAATTCAAAATATTATAAGCAACCACTATTCTCTTTAAATTATGTGGGTGATAAAGGGAACAAATATAACATAAATCCAAATTTTGTCTTAAGTTGGGTTCTAAATTCATTCAGTTATTTTAGAAGAAAAAAATCTACCAAAAATCATCTTTTTCATTTTTAACAGGTGTGTTATACAAGAAGAAATAAAAAAAGAAAAAATCTTTGTTTTGGGGGATAAATAATTTTTTTATTAGTAAACTATTAAAATATGAATTGACATACTGACATGAAATGTCATTTGTTAGACTCACTTTATAAACAAAAGAATTTATGTCGTCAAATATGTACAACTCCAAAACAGACCTACTGGCTGACTGCTTATCAGAAAGTTTAATGGAATTTGTGAATAAATTATTACATTGGATTAGAGGTTTTTGTCTTTAATAATCATGCAAGTCAAGTTTAACTTTGGTGGATACTCTCATCTTCCTTTCTAAAATTGAGCTATGTGAATGTTTTCTCCTATCTATTTTACAATTTTGTGTGGTACTAGCAGGATCAATTCACACAGTCAAATGTTAAAAGATGGCATACTGAACTCAGCTATTTACCACCCCTAACATACAGTAAATTTTAATTATTATTATTAATAAACAACTCCCAACTTTGAACTCCAACATGCATGCATTATTAGCATGGCACATGCAGACCTTGGCCACACACCACATAACTCTCCACTGCACACAGTACGCACCTCTACATCACATGTGAAACACAAAGCTCGTGGCTGCTACTAGCAAACTAGTGACATTTCTTGAGGAACTGTAACATCTTTTTCCATGTTGTGCTAATGGCTTTGAAATAACTGAAGCCTATGAACTTATATATGCCACAAAATTTTGTTTTCTCTCTGATTTTTCTTGCCAAGTAATTAGAAAGTCTTGTTTATCATCTCATGCACAAAGCCCTATGAGGGGGCAAGGGGTGAAACAGAATGAAGAAATACAAAGTGCTACTACATATGTACAAATACAGTTTCATAAAATTGAAATGGGTTGTTTTATGCCTCACACATGAAAATCCATCCAAAGCATATTTGCAAGCACAGATGGATTACAAGATATTTCAATATAAGCAGGCTTTCAAGATACCCACGATTTTTACTCCATCTGACAAAAAAGTAAAGCTATGAGTCAGAATTGCCTTTTGGTAGTGAGTTGAGATGTAAAGCTTTTCTTTTCAACCACCTTGTTGAGCATTTACTCATATTTTCCTCCAGTAACCTCTCAGCATATTTTACCAAAACGTTTCCTTCCTATTCGCTATGACAGATAGATCCTCAGTTGTGACCATCATGAGTCAGTTGTCTTACAAACATTTAACCTGCATTTATTTTCTTCCAATCTTCCTTATCACTAAAAATAATAAAATGCCTGGGAAAATATCTTTTGGGATGGCTAGGATACTCATAAACTCTCCATTTCATAAAAGTAATTGAAGGGCTAGACCTTTGCTTGATTAGAAATTACAAAAATATGAGCTTAGTGTGGCTACAGGATAGACATTGTTCTGGGCATGGAAAATAAAGAAGGATCAAATAAGAAAATAAAGGCAAAGAGACTGCCTAACTTAGTCTGAAGGCAGAGTTCTAAAAATTATTCTTTCTTTCCATCCACCCATCCATCCATCCATCTGCCCTCCATTCTGTACATCTGTATGACAGGAGTAATAGTTGACATTAATTCCCTAATATTACAGAGAACATATCTTAGTGAAAATAAACAGATTATACTTCTGGCTAACATTATCACATTTTATTCTTTTATTTCAAGTAAACACTTAAGTAAATGAAATAAATTATTATATGAAAAGGAGTATGGTGAAATAAAAGAATGATTTTATTTTAAAAAAATCTTATACAGGATGGGATAAGCCATGCCAGGTTACTTCATATGGGTTTGACAGTGAAGACCCCTCTCGGGCAAGAAGATTTGATTTAAAATGGGACAACAAGAAGAACCAACTATAGAAAAAGATGGAAGAAAAGAGATTAGGCATTGAACATTTGCTACATTGTTAAATATATTGTGAAATACACTTTTTTCCCCACATTTTAGTATCTCTGAAATTGGCATGCTTTTTATAATTGTCGTTAGCTGGATAGTAGCCACAACTTTGTAGTAACTTCTCAGCACCACATGTGCAAGCATAGTTGCCATTTCTGATAGTATAACTAAACAATCGCAATGTGTTGATGTTTGCAAACAAATGATATAAGTGGCATTTTGAAAAAGAAAAAACAAAAGATGCTTTCCTTTGTTGTATGAAAACATTGTACGACCACCATCTGGCAATATCAAAAATCCACAGTTTACAGAATGATCATGTATAATTTGGAAAACTAGTCAAGATTCAATGCCTAAGTACTCTTTCAGGAATTCTCCATCATCAATTCTCCAGAGAGCACTGACAAAGCTCATGAATAGCAGGAAAGTGAATCTTAATTAGACCAGCAATGTAAAGAAGGTCAGACAGTGAGGCTGATATAGGTAACTATTGGTAGCTAGACAGTTGCTATCTGGTCAATGCCAACTCAGGGTGACTTCATGGATAGCAAACTATGTGTCCCAGTCCTGTGGCACACACCTAACTGCCACCACTTTGGAGTCCATCACTAGCTATGAGGCTATTGATCTCACTTTGGTCACCACTGGGAACATTTTCATCACAAAACTTCTGACAATTCAACTTCATACATATGTAAGACTTATTGGTAGTGATTAGAATTTGGTTGTTCAATTGGATTCAATTTAATCTAATCTTGATAAAAGTAGTATTTCTTGCAATATTAGAAAAAAAACTATCCTTATCTTAATATGGAATTACAGGAAGACTTACATTGCTAAAATAAGGTTGAAAGAAAAGAGCAAGTAAGAGGACTCCTACTTCCTAATAGTAAAGCATAGTGTACAGCTACAATATTCAAAACAGCTGTAACAACAAATGCCTGTGACTGTTGTTAGGTGCCATGGAGTGGAACACCCTCCTGTGGCATCCCCACAAGGCTGTTATGTCTGAGCCCATTGCTATAACCACTAAGACATTGTATCAGTTCATTTCACCAAGAGTCTCCTTTCCCAAAGTCTCTCCGTTGTCAAGGTTTGGGTCCAGAGGAGCCCCGAAGACAACTCTGGGTAAGTGTTGGGCACCAGCTGCTGTGATTATCAGTTTTAACCCACCAGTACCTTTCAAAATTGATAGCCTCAGGGATCTTCTATATGATGATAATTAGTTGGAACTGATTCAATGACAATGTATTTTCTTCATTTTGGGAGTCTTTCTTGAGGGACCAGAACCTCCTGACAACATTTCTAATGACAAGAAGTCTTGGTAACTTTCATTCTAAGGAACACACAGGCCGTATTTCTTTCAAGACAGATTTGTTTGCAGTATGTATTACTATAAAAGGTATCAAAAAACAACCAATAAAACAACAAAACAGATGTGTGATTCATCATAATTTGAATAAGTCAGGTACTACCTACAGTTTCTATCATAAAGTCCCCAAAACAAACTCATGGCCATTGAATCAATTTTGACTCATGGTGACCCTCTTTGGTTTCTGAGAAACTGACTCTTAATGGCAGTCCATGGAGAACTAGGCTACGTGTTTAAAACTACTGACCATATGATTAGCAATCCAACACATATCCACCAAGTCTCCAGGAGTCCTTAGTCAAGGGCAGTAAGAAAGCCTTCAGATTCCTAAGTAGGTGGAGCCCTGAAGAGGGAAAAAGTGACCTAGCAATATCAATCCACTTAGTAGGAAAACCCTCTCCTTGAAAAAAATTCTTTATAAATGTGAGATTAATACTAGTAAACTTTAACTAGCAGATAAATCTCTTAGAGATTTATTTTTCAAGTCTAAGTAACGTTATCCTGTCTATTTTCACTCTGGAAAAGTCATATAAAATCACATTGAGTGGGCTGAGCCCCGGTGGCGTAGTGGTTGTGCGCGGGACTGCGGCCCACTGGGACGGAGGTTCAATTCCAGCAGTGGGGCTGGACCTCCTAATCCCACCACTGGAGAGCAGTGATGCCAAAAAAAAAAATCACGTTGAGGGGACAAAAGTTGTCATATTTTTCAAATTACATAACTAATAAATGACAGTTCCATTAAATGTGATTATAATTATTTTGGTATTTATTGTGACAATAAGAGAAATTTTAAGAATAAATAGGGTAAAAGCTAGAGATTGTATTTTTTCTCCCTTTTTGTCTTTTTTCTTTTGGAGCTGAAATCTGAGACTATTCTTTTATTTTTTAAAATCATTTTATTGGGGACGCTTACAGCCTTAATAATATTCCAGACATCAATTGCATTAAGTATACTTGTACATATGTTGCTTAATCATTGTCTAAACATTTATGTACTTTCTATTTGAGCTCTTGGTATCTATTCCTCTTTTTTCCTCACTTCCCCACTCTTCCACCTTAGTGACTCAATGATAAGTGATAAATTATTTTTGTTTTCATATCTTATACTAACTAACCGCTGTGTCCCTTCATCTACATTTCTGTGGTTCATGTCCTGGGGTTGGGGGTATGCATTGATCATGGCAATTGATCCCCACTTGCCCCGCTCCTTCCCCTACTTTCTCCCTACTTGTCTGGTATCTTTACTCCCATTTCACTTTCTGAGGGTTTTATCTGACCTGGATTCTGTGTGTCGTGAGCTCTTATATGTATTAGTATACATGCTCCTTTCTAGCCAGAACTAAAAGGCAGGACTTGGTATTGATTGTGGGAGGTGAGGAAGCCTCAAAGGACTGGAGGAATAGTGTGCGTTTCATCAGTGCTATACTGCACCCTGGTTGACTCATCCCTTCCATGTGACTCTTCTATGAGGGATAGCCTGTTGTCTACAGATGCATTTTTGGTCTCTGCTTTGACCCTCCTCTTTCTCTTTTTCTTTCTCAGATAGATAGATAGATAGATGACAGATATAGATGCTAGATATAGATGCTAGATATAGATATAGTTGATATAGATATAGATATAGACATAGATAAAGATATAGATATAGATGATATATCTTCTGGGTCCTGCTACTTGAATCTGTCTACTGCTCATGCTCACACAGTTTGGTATGCTTCTTCCATGTGGGCTTGTTGCTTATTTTCTATAGTGCCACTTGTTTAACTTCAAGCCTTTAAGTCTTCATACACTAGATGTTTTGATAGGTGGGCACAATCTGCTTTCTTCACCACATTTGCTTACCCACCTGTTTTGTCTTCAGCAGTCATGTTGGGAGGGTGAGCATCACAGAATACCAGGTTGTTAGAACAAACTCTAATTGTATTGAGGGAGCACTTGAGCAGAGACACAAAGTCCACCCACATCCTCAATTTATTGACATATAAACATGTACATAGGCCAATAGTTCTATTTGTATGAATTAATCTATTGACATAAGTACACACCTAGGTTTATACATGTTCATAGCTTTGCTTCCTAGATCTTTCCTTTATTTTATTACCTGCCCCCCACCATCACACTCACGCTTTTACTACCTCTTAATCATTCCTCTCTGCTTGACTGCTATTGCTTTACCACCACCAGGACCTCTATGACTTCCTCATTGATGCTTTTAATTCCCTAGTTGTTCCCCTAGTGTCTTTTGCTCACTGCTCCTTTCCCTTACCTACCCCTCCCCCCAAGTCTCCAGAAGAGTCAGTATCCTGGCATTCTCTTCAGGCTTGTTTCCCATGCTAACCTTATAGAGGTAGGGAAAACAGGAGTAATGAAGACAAAATCAAAAGAAAACAAAAGCGTGAATTAAAAAAGAAAAAAAGAAAGGAAAACTAGTAATCTCCACCCCCCCCCAAAAAAAAAGAAAAAGCATACATAATTCCAGGGCTCTCTACTGAACTTTATGACTCCCACTGGTCCTGGGGAGTCCCAGGAACTGCCACTTCTAGCGTGAAGTCTTTTGGGGGCACCACAGTGGCTATGCTTTGCATCCCATGCTGATCTGTTAAGTTCCACTCTTAATTCTCCCCATTGTGGGGGGACACACCAGACTCACTCCCCACTGTGTTGTCCTCTGTTGTGGTATGCTCCAATCAGGGAACATCATGTTCCAAATTGTTGCTGCATCTACAGTCCTCTCTGTGCCTTAACAGCTCCATGCAGGAATGTTACTTAGGGCTTACTGTGTCACTAAGGGGTCTAGACCCTCACTCTATCTTTTTCCTTCTTTGTTTGCTTCTGTACAGGCATGGCAGAAATGTCATATATTTTCTTTTAATTGTTGCTCCTTCTTTTCCTGTGTACACTTTGGAATCTACAGTATAATATGATTTTATTAATTAGAAGATTTGATCTTATAATATCCTGTTTTTATTTTCAAATACTAGTCTTTTCTTCATGAAGTTGTTGTTGTTAGGAGTTGTGTTAGGCCAGGTTCTCTAGAGAAATGAAATCAGGACACTTATGATTTTATAGATTTATCAGAGGATAGGTTTATACAGCAAGAAAGAGTATAAAAGCTAGTTATACTCTACAGCAGTACAGAGGGTTCAATTCAACTCACTCCTATGGAATAGTTAATATACTGGAAGTCCTTCAACTCATATGGGCTGCTGGGGCCAAAAATTAAACAGAAGATTTCTCCCTTAGGCAAGGCAAACAGAGTAGGCCCACAGGCAGCAAGGAGCAGGGTGGGTCACAAAGAGTCGGTAGCTCTGGAGATCAATGAAGTAGGCCCAATGGATTATAGATGGCTGCAGGAACCACCCACCTCAAGCTCAAGGGAAGTATGCACCAGCAACCTGATAAAGCAGGTCATGAAGGAGTCTAGTGACAAGATCCCCAGCTTGGACTGACCCACAGGTAGTGTAGCTCACAGGTTGAGGCAGAGAACTAGGTAAAACTATAGCACTCTGCAGCACCATCTGATCACCACAGAGCAAAAGAGAGAGGAGTGGGCTTGGAAAGCCATTTGTCTCTTTGCCCTTCAATCAGACTGTGACTTGATTAATCCTACACGCTCCTATTGTCCAGGTTGGCACAATAACCCTAACTATCACAGGGGCCATCAGGTTGGTTCCAACCAACAGGGATCCTTTTCACAGTACAACAAAACATTGCCCTGTCCAAGGCCAATCACACAAATGTTTGAGCCCACTGCTGTAGCCACTGTGTAATGAATGCACTTAGGACCTTATTCTTTTTCTCTGCTTTCCCATGGCACTGAGCATGATGTCCTTCTCCAGGGACTGATCATTCCTGATAACATGTCAAAATTACGTGAGATGAAGTCTCTAAGGAGCAGGCAAACTGCTGCTTCCATGTCAGATTGGGTAATCATTTCAGCTGTCCATGGTACTTCCAATAGTTTTCTCTGGCACCAATATTCAAATCCATCTTTCCTCCTTGGGTTATCTTTTACTAATGATGCATTACACATGCACTTGAGGCTTTGGTCAGGCGTCCCTCATTCCTCAAAGTAACACGTTAGCATGGCAACAATGTCAACATGTCTTGTGCAGTGGATATACCTACATAATGCATCATTTGATCTCCTGACTGCTGCTTCCACAAACACTGATTGCAGATTGAAGCATGAAATTTTTGACAAGTCCATTTTTCCGGACTTTATTTTGTTACCTATTATTCCTGCTGTGAGGATTGTGACTTTCCTTACATTGAGTTGTAATCCATCCTGAAAGCTGCAATCCTTTATTGTCATCAAGTTGCTTCAAGTTCTCTTGACTTTTATCAAGCAGAGTTGTATCATCTGCATAACACAGGAGATTAAGCCTTTTCCCAATCCTGACACAGCATGTCTCTTCATATTAATCACCTTATCTAATTATTTGCTAAACTTACAGATTGAATCCTGGTGATAAGGGGAGGCATGCAGACACAAGTCTTTCCCAAGTCTAAAACATGCATTTTCCCCTGGTCTGTTGGCACAAGTGCCTTGTGATCCATGTAAGGGCTCCACGTGAGCAAAATGAAGTGTTCCAGAACTCCCATTCTATTCGAGGATGTCTATACTTTATTTTGATTCACACAGTCGAAGATCTAGTCGATGAAAAAAGTAAGCACCTTCTGCTTTATTCTCCAGTTAGTCAACATAAATAATGATACTTATGTTTCATGTCCTCTTCTGAATCTCACCTTGAACGTGTGACAGCTTCCTGGCAATGGACTACTATAACCTTTGTTGGATGATCTTCAACAAAAGTTGCTTGCATGTAATACCAATGTTATGCATCTACAATTTGAGTATTCTGATAGAACACCTTTTTTTGGAAGAGGTACAAATACAGTTCAGTTTGTAGGCAAGCAGCTGTCTTCCAAAGTTATGGGCATAGATGAGTGAGCACTTCCAGTATCTCCTCAGCTTCTTGAAACATTTCAGTGGTATTCCATTAATTCTTGGAGCCTTGTTTTGATTAATTCTTTCAGTGTGGTTTGAACTTCCTCCACAGTACCACTGGCTTTTGTCCTTATGCTACCTCTTGAAATGGTTGAATGCCCATTTATTCTTTTTTGTTATAGTGTGGCAGTCATGTGATTATGCTAATTTCATCATTGAAATGTAGGGGTGGAGTCTGGCCTGTTAATCAGGAGAAAGCCATTGAGTATCCGATGAGGCCTCTATGTGGGCATGGCTTTCACCTGAGACTCCAGGGAAATCTCGCGATATTTCCCTTGTGAAGATAAGAAGCTATCTTCCCCAGTTGGTGGGAGTTAGTTTCAGAGATGATTAACCACAGGCAACACAGAATGGTGGTGGCTGGGAGGCTGGAGTGGCCGGTGGAGAGACCGCACGGCTTTGCCCTGATGAAGACAGACCTCTGAGGCTAGAGTGGCTGTTTTTGGACCTGAGCCCTGGAAGCAAGGAGCCATGGGGAGACCCCTGCCAGCACCAGAATTCTGCACCCACTGACTTGTGACTTCCTGAGTCGGAAGCAGAATTTATAGACTGATTTCGGGCATATGGGTTATTATTGGACTTAAGACTTTGCACTGGACTGGATTGGGATGCCTTCTTAGGGTCACATTTCTTTTGTATATAAACCCTTTCCTTATACCTATACGTGTGTCTCCGAAATTTGTTCCTGTAGTCTATCCAGACTGACACATATAGTAACTGTGTATTCTTGCTATCTTCTTTTCACTGCTTTCTTCTTCATTCAGTATTTTTGTAATTAAGTAAAGCCAGAGGCAATTGAAATGCACCACTAAATAATTTCAAGATTCATAGCCAGTTGAAAAGGTCAAAGCAAATCATGATCTATTATGTAAAGAAAAATACAGAGTAGCCAAAAGGAAATGGTAAGTCAGTTGACCATAACAATATGATATATAATATATATGATATATATATATCATAATATATAAGGACCAAGCTTGACAAGGGCAGCATCTTGGTTGTTTAGCCTACACAAAGCACACACAAGCACACATGAATGCATACACGCATGCCCACACACATACAAACCACGTTAATTTTTTCTTTCTCCCATCATTTTTATTATATACTTACTCAATTATATATTTAATACAGTCTTGAACTGAAGTTATTATTGAAGAGACTATGTAAGTACTTTATATTAAAGTCATAGCCACTTACCACATACATATTTACCAAGCAAAGCACCATTGTTAAAAATTAGAATTACTGAAATATAGATCGGGGATTTGGTTTTGCTTCAGAGGGCACAAGATTGATTCAGGCATTGTAAGGTGTTGTGATTTTTCCTACCACGATCTTAAATAAGATCAGCAGTTTAAATATGCATGATTAAATTAATGGTTTTAATTTAAAACATTGATTGCTAATTTTTTAACACTGCCTTTTAAAATAAATAAATAAAAGTCCTTGCAGCCTGTTTTCTGTGAGGCAACTGTTGCATTTAAAAGTGATGTGAAGTTCAGCTGGTAAGCAGACAAATGTGTGGTTCTTGACTTAGTCCCCGAGGGCTTCCAAAATAAAATAACCATCTGTAATTTTAAGAAATGCATTGTCTTACAGTTCCTGGAGGCAAGAGTTGAAATCTAGGTGATGCTATATTAATTATTTCTGAGCAAGGGACTGTTCCAGGCCTCCTCTAGCTTCTGGCATCTTCTACTGAAAATTCATCTTCATGCGCTGCATTCCTTGTTCTTCCTCTTTTATAAGATCCCTCTCAAGTGGGATTGGAATGGATAACCTCATGTTAACCTCATAGATAATATTTCAAAGAGCCTATATTCAATGAAATAGGCAACTTAGTCAATTTTATTTCCTGATTTCACTGCCTGGGGGATGGATGTGGAGGCACATGACTACTGATTCCACATCTAGAAGAATCAATTTCATTTTTTCAATTGTATTGTCAAATCATATCAATTGATGTATTCGGACCTCAATTTATACTCTTGTAAATGTTTATCAGCTTCTTATTTCATCCTGAGTGCTCTTCCAAATGACCCAGTTTGTAGTCAGATATAGTGGAACTGTGAGAACATGTGAATTTACTGCGGAAGGTTCATCTGTAAGATATTATTATAGTTGACTTACAGAACAGAGTAAAATTCCCTCACTGATTTCTGGGATGTTAAATCTTTATGCAAGTAGAGAGCATCTTTTTCTTGAAGAGTGGCTGGTGAGTTCAAACTGCTGACCTTTTGATGATCACCTTAATGTGTAATTAACTGTGCCCTCAGCAGTCTTGATGCTAGGTTTTAGAGGTAAAAATTATTTAATTCAATTGTGTTGAAAACAAGCTAAGTGACTAACCAAAATATTTTCACTCTGAGTCACAGTTTGCTAATAAACAAAGTTACTGCAAACACTTCATGGTAGGGAGAATACCCTGGATGCTCAAAGAACATCAGATTCTTCCTCAATTTCCACTTCAATCTATATTATCTGCCATATATATACACACACATATATATAGTGATACCTATACTTTCTTGTTTAGTTCTTCCTAGGGAAAAATGCATAAATACAGAACATAGTTAGTTATATACTATATGAAAATGGACCAGGGATTCTGAGTAGTACACCCACTGGTCATTATCCATATGCAGCTGTTAGATCCTACGGCATCAGTTCTGACATACAGCGACTTTTGTATAGCACAACAAAGCACTGCCTGGGAATGGACCCCCCTCCCAATGTGGTTATTGAGCTCAAACATGGCGTTGAGAAAAAGTAGGCTCAATTTTTTTAGTATGATATGGCTAGTGTACACAATACTTAGTTAACTACCTATCACACATGATGAGATGACCTTGCTGCTTGAGCATTTGATGACGACTCAAAATAGTAACAAGTCAAATCATCTGGCACCATCTCGGGTCTGACTCACAAGACCCTGTAGTATAGTGTGGACCGGATCCTTAGGGTTTTCGAGGTTGGGAATCCACATGGTTGCAGACAGTCTCATCCTGAGTCAGTTGTTCAAACCCACTGACTGAGGGAGAAGCTTTCAGTCCCAGGCAGCGGCTGACAGAACTATCAAGGGTCCTTAAATTGGTTGTATATGGTGATTAAAAAGAGATAACTGGGGTTTTGTTATCTGCAGTATCTGCAGATAAGGTAACCTGTATGTCTGTCGCTAAGATTTTATATTCTTGTGATCTACCTTAGGCACACGTTCACAGTGTCTACCCTTTTTACTGCTTGTGTTTTATCTCTTAATCACATGCCATGGAATTAACAGATACTCCTATAAAAACCTAGAAGTACTTAGTGACTAAAACATCATAAAAATAGAAATATCTCGTTCACTTATATCTAATTGACATACTTCTCATTGACTGTGAAAGTCAACAGAGGATCTGTTCTTATGCAGCCAGGATCCAGGTTGATGGGGATGGATCCATAGATAGTCACTTTCAAGGGCTGATTTTTTGTAAGGAGAAAATGATCTAAAATATTTCTATACCCCTGGTTTTGAAATAGACCATAGTATTCCCACAATGTCCATGTAACCTTAGTTAATGATATTTTGATATCTTTTTTTTGTTTTTGTTTTTGTTTTTGGCGTCACTGCCTCTGGTGGTCATGGGCGCTACCTAGTGCTGCTCCTGAGAGCTGCCGCTAGATTTGAACCGCCAAGCCCGCGGATCACAGTCCCTCACTCAACCACTTACGCCATTGGGGCTCAGCCCAGTTAATGATATTTTTAAACAGACAAACTTCACAAAAGACTGTTGGTGTTTACTTCTATCCTCTGAAATGATGAAAAGATGAGTCACCGCCTGGTGTACTTAAATATGAAATTCTCAGACACAATTGACCACCAAACACCAAGACCATGAATACCAACAAACAAAATGAAATAGAACAAAACAAACAAACAAAACAAGATAACAGTATAGAGCTTGCTGATGTTAGCACTCAGCTGCCACTGTATTGACCATTGCCTCATGGTGACCCCCTATACAACAAAACAAGGATCAATGAATCATTCATGAAAGATGAGGATTCTACCACCCATGAAATGAAATAGCAATACCAAGCGAAGAAAAGAAAACTACAAGAACTCTCTCTCTCTCTCTCTCTCTCTCTCTCTCTCTCTCTCTCTCTCTCTCTCTTTCTCTCATGTATGTATATGTTTTTCAAAGGCTGTAATTTCCTAATTTGTTTTCAAGGATGCAAACCCTTTACAAATGTAGAACCGTTTGTCTTAAAAGATTGTCAAATATACTAAAGCCTCTCTTAAATACAATAAGCACGTCCCTTTTTACTGTCATTAAACAACATCCCTT